>CATKWJ010001135.1:0-87755 GCA_949825065.1 Odontocerum albicorne
TTTTTTTGGTTTCGATATATCGGTCGATTTAACATTCGATTTCAAAAAATATTATCGAAACATTTAAAAAATTTATATCAATGTATATATCAACCTTTCATTATTAAAATAAACGCAGTGAAAAACAAAGTTCTTTTTGAAAATTAAAAAAAACGTGAGATTTTCAATCCAATTCATATCTTCAATTTTCAGTGAACGAGAGTATTAAAATTAATATATTTTTAAAGTATGTGAACGTTGTAAAAGATCTCTTCTTTACAACACTCTGTATTCAAACGTGATGAAGTTACGACCAAAAATAAAGGTTTCAATATTATTAACACATTTCAATATGAAACCTACACGGGTTCAGGAAATTGTAAGGATGTGCCTAATAAGGTTGATGCCTTGCAAGTGTGGAGAAAAATAATAACAAAGAACATATTCAATTTCATTTCTCGAGGTATAAATACCTTTAATATGAAATGAAACCTTTACTTAATTGAGTGTTTATCCTCTCGTTTCAGTTCTGCGTATATGGACAACAAAAAAATAATATTTTAATAGAGCAAACATATTTGAAGTCTAATCTAACAAAAGCCAAATAAAATGTATGGAAAGTCAGTAGAAATCTACCAATCAATTGATTTTTATGACACTATTTAGTGGCTAAAGTTATTACAAGGGCGCCTCCGTTTCTTTGGAGCATATGCTTTCGTTTCATAAGCGCCATTTGAAGAAGTGTTTTGAAGTTTTAAATATTCCCAATTTTCCAACACTCAAACCCGTTTGCCGTATTTGCCTTTATTTTGAACGGTTTGTGGTTGGAGACCCAAACCGCCGATTTCGGTGTAATATGCCTCATAGAAGTATTTTTATCATGTAGGGCAGTCTCTAACTTTTGAGATATTAAGTACAATAAAATACATTTGACTCAATCTATTTTAAACACTTCAACCAGAGAAAAAGAAATAAATATTCACCTTAAATATGATGATAAAAGGGTTCAATTTTCCTGTTATTTAAATATTTTGATTAAGACCTACTTAAATCCTATCTATATGAATAAAAATGTAAATGTTCGTATATAGAAAATGTCTAATCTCCAAAAGTTCTCTACCGATCGTTTTGAAATTTTGACAAAAGTTGGCATTCGTATACAGAAATGTTTATATATTTTTATTAATACATCGGTGTATATAAAAAAGTTTAGAAATCAGAAAAAATAACGTTTGCCCCTCCTGCAGCGACACAGACGAACTAAACTTGACAGTTATGTCACATTGCATTTTCGACGTTTCGGAATTAATATTAAATATTAAATAATTAAATCAATATAGATAACATATTAAATAATTTAATTTTTAATAATAAATTTCATAAATAATACATTTTTAATTTTCAAATACGTTTATTGAAAAGTTGCGATATGAGCACCGATGTGTTAAGACGTAAAAATATACAAAGTTTATGTCGGCCATTTTGAATTTTGACAGCGTGGGAACGCTACTTGTCAAAGAAAACGTTATATATTTGTATTAAATTTTAATAAAAAATAGTTGTGTTGTGATAAAATTGACTTCAGTGACTGTGGTAAGTTGTTGAGATTATATTTAGATTAAAAAATAAGGGACTTAGGAATTATATTTGATAAAAAACTTTCATTTATAGAACATGTGAACAAAATCACTCGGGAGAGTTAAAAAAGATTCATAAACTTTAAACTTGGAATACCACATGAACAAAGAAATTATCCCAACTTATTAAATGCAATGAGACTCTTGAAGCTGTGTGACAGAAGAAAAACAGTACTAAGCTACTAACTGCTATACAAAGTAGCAGTACTAACTGCTATACAAAATCATTCACTCAGCTATTGATGCACATCACTTACTCGCAAGTATTTCATTTCGTATTCCCACTAGATCCACAAGACCGCTCAATCCCTTTTATACCGAAAATTGCTATACTAATTATAAAATCAACTTCTCTATAATTCGTATGCAAAGACTTGGAAAAGAGTTTTGCAACAATTTAGATATTTTTAATATAAGTATATATAGTATTCGTCAGAATATCACAACAATATTTAGAAATAGCTAATAACTTCGTGCTCTCCTTCATTAATATAAATAACGTATTATAAACAAAACATTAAGGACAATACTTTGCCTCTGGAGTTGAGTAACCCTGCATCAACATGTAGGAAGGTTTTAATTCTGCAAAGCAACTTGCATCAGGTTTTACTAATGAGACCATGTGTTTTCTATATCTCAATATCTATCCATAAAATTCCCACAAAATTCACAAAAAATCCAATATTTGTTCTATGTATGCGTTATTCCACCAAAAACAAATCTGAGTTATTTACCTCTATAAAATAGGTCTTGGACAATAACGTAAGTCTGCTTGGTGAAGTTTGGTAATATTTTGTGGTATACATACATAACATATAGTATATTGAACTTAAATATACTCGTACATAAAATTATTAAATAATTTTAAAACAATGACTGTAATTTATTATTACTACTGTTTTTTGTATATTCATGTTAGTTTAAGATAAAGTTGTATTATTTGTCAATAATTTTAAGTACTTGTACAACCTGTCACATGTTCATTTGTATATGAAGACACTGTTGTGTCGGTAATTAAATAAATACATTATTTGGTGGTACATTAGAAGTACCCGTGGAAATATGGCAAAAAAAACCTGGAAATTAAAACAAACTTTTACGCTGCACAGATGCAACTAAAAACCAATAAAAGATTCAAGTCAACGGACGTAACTGAAATGAATACTTTTTTGGGAATAAATTATCTGATGGGTATAAAACCCTTGCCCAGCTACAGAGATTATTGGAGTTCAAGTCTAAATCTTCTTGATAGTTATATAAGTCAATTTATGCCTGTCAATAGATTTAGTTAGCTCCTTAATCACGTACATCTGAATGACAATTCGCCTCAGCCTGAAAGAAATTCACTAGACTTTGAGAAGTTATATAAAGTGCGACCATTCCTAAACGAATTATCAAAGAGAGTAGGAATATCAAAAGTATATTTTTTATATAGAATTTAATTTTATCTCTATGTTTATATTTAGAAATCTATCAAATCGTATGTAGAAATGGAGATTTTTTTTAATTAGTTCCAATTATCTATTTGTCTTCCCTTAACATTTAATTAGTTACTTTTATGTCTCGCCATTTTATATGTTGCCTGAAATACTCTAATTTGTGGCGACGCGTAAAGTCGTTGAAGTTAACTACAAATATGCTTGTCCAGCTGCAAAACGATCGACCAGCTGAGATATTCTTACATCAATCGTATGTCGAAATGGAGATTTGTAACAAGATGTATTCATTTGTCATTATTGTTAGTTTTGTGTAATGTATTTACCTAAATAACTTGCTATTTATTAGAATCGAGCCTTATATTAAAGTCGATAAAATAATTATAATCACTGAACGTCGTTACAAGGTTGTATTGAGGCAAATTTGTCAACTGTCATAGAAAACAGAACGTTTGATATTCATCCGTTTAAATCAGACCAAGCTTCGCTCTGAAGAGTACGTTAATTTGCGAGATGCAGTTGTAAATGACGGTTATATAACTAACGTTGGAAGACTATAACTTCTGCAATTTAGTGACGTCAAAAGAAGAATTGGTTGAAAAAGTACTCGTATTTCCCAATATTCAAATCAATTATAAGAATCACGATTGGCTGAGTGAACGAGCTATTGTTGCCGCCAAGAAAAAAGACGTCCACGAACTTAACAATATAATTCAGTTCATTTTTTAATGTTTCACAATTTTATATGTTTTTGCTATAACTTTCTTTCTTCTTTTTCAGTGCAATCGATCTGCTTAAGTTCATCAAAATTTCGAAGAAGCAGCAGAACGACGTGTAGCAAGAATTGAGGATGCACGGGGATCGCGTTCTGCAGATTCAGAACTGATTCGTTCTCAACAGAATGTACGCGACAGGCTGATAGTGGCTGAAAGAGGTAGGTAGGAATATCAAAAGTATATTTTTTATATAGAATTAAATTTTATCTCTATGTTTATATTTCAAAATCTATCAAATCGTGTGTAGAAATGGAGATTTCTTTTAATTAGTACCAATTATCTATTTGTTTTCCATTAACATTTGATTAGTTACAATTATCTCCCTGTCTTCCCTTAGCATTTAAGTAGTTACAATTATCTCTCTGTCTTCCCTTAATATTTAATTAGTTACTTTTATGTTTCGCAATTTTATATGTTGCCTGAAATACTTTACTTTGTGGTGACACGTAAATACGTTGAAATGAACTACAAATATGCGTGTCCAGCTGCAAAACGATCGATCAGCTGAGATATTCTCACATCAATTGCTGGAAATTGTGAACGGAAAGGTGCCGGTTGCTAAGAGCTCAGTACGAATTTCATTGTTGCCGCCAAGAACAATGACGTCTACGAACTTACCAATATTATTCAGTTCCTTTTTTAATGTTTCGCAATTTTATATGTTTTTGTTAAAACTTTCTTTTTTCTTTTTCAGTACAATCGATCTTTCATTTGAATTCAAATCATATCGTGAATTGACCTCTTGGAGTGACGCGATCATTTGCGAGCACGGCGATAAACGCGACAGACTGAGATTGCCTGAAAGACATCAAAAATATTGTATGCCCACAAGCATTGTGATATGAAACATATTAGAAACGTGTGCTTTCTCTTTTCTTCCTTTTACATTTAAACAGACTGCGCCACAGCAACGCCTGGCCGGATACAGCTAGTATTGTAATATAATTAAAAAAAAATTAGGACGAGGTTAAATTATTATCGATTCATGAGTATCACATATAAATATCAGAAACGTATAATAACAATATATTGTATATCAATTTCCATTAAATAAAAGTTAAATTTAATGTAACGTTTAAACCATAACGTTATTTTTCATTAAGGTAAGCAAATATCTAGAAGAAATATTTCTCTTATTTTACAAATTTAATGTAACGTTTAAACCATCACGTTATATTTTATTGGGAGAAATATTTCTCTTCTTTTACCAATTCTGTCCGATATGTTTTATTTCATTTTATATTTGGTACATTTACTCCGATTACATAAAATCAAACAATAATTGAAAAAGGTAACAGTCTTAAATTAATAACAATGGGAACAATGATTTATAATGTTTCTTAGTGAAGTCCCTCAGTTTTGTCTACAAAGTTTATTCATGTACCTAATCTTCAATTAATTTGATGAGATATGGAACACGTAAATAAATAAAAATCAACAAGATAGATAATAGTACAACAGCTCGTGAATACGGTATCGAAAATAATGTTAATTTACGATGGTTTGTTAATTAACAACAAGCCATCGAGCTTCTTTATTCCTTTTAGAAACCTAAAAAATCTAATTAGAATTTACATGGACTTTCATGAAAAGCTTCACAGTTTAAATAGACTTAAATAGTTTTAGAACAAAAGAAACCCGCATTGTTCGACACACATCATGATTGAATTGCTCTCTTTTTTCTTGCGATGAACTTTAGATACTGATACTAGGAGAGAAAGAAAAATTGGAAATGAAACACATAATATTGCTAACTTCAAATTGAGAGATTTTCAATCGCTTTTTAAAACATATCAATGACGGAATACGTGTTATATTGGTTGGTAACTAGTTTCAGAGTTTCACTATATAGACAGTAAAGGATGGTGGGGAAAAAATGGGAAATTGGGAAAGTCAATAATTAATCTGTGTTTCAGCGTAGCGCAGCTTTGATCCGAAAGACGCTTAACACTTTTGACAACAAAGGAGGAAATTATTAAATATTTATTTTTTCTTAGATCCTTGTATTGGTATCATGGCTTGGATATAATATTTAGTTCATTCAAGGATATCTATGTTATGAATTATATTAAAAATATCCAAGCCTTATAAATATATTATTCCAAAGAGGTGTTGGCAGGAGACAAATCTCCTGGCTCCGCAATAAAAATAGGTCTGTAAATATGAAACCGGATTTTTTTTATAGAAAATACACATTTATTGTATGAAAATGGTAAAAAATATTTTATTCAAAGTATTGCCCATCGCTAGCTAAACATTTTTCCCATCTCTCTGGCAATTTGTGGATGTCACGCCAAAAAAACTGTTGCTTTTTTGAGGCAAACCAATCATCGAACCATTTTCGTATATTTTCATAAGAAGTGAAGTGCTGCTCAGCAAGTGCGTATCCCATCGATGCAAATAAGTAGTGATCGGATGGAGCCAAGTCTGGTGAGTAAGCCGCATGCGAAAATATTTGCCAACTAAACGCTTCAATCGTTTCCTTGGCCGGTTTTGCTGTGTGCGATGGTGCATTATCATGGAGCGAAATCACTTTGTGTTGCCTCTTTTGATATTCTGGTCGTTTTTCACGCAATGCTTGGTTCAAATCCATTATTTGTTGTCGGTAGTGTTCAGTATTAACGGTTTTAGCAGCTCACAATAGATAACACCCTTGTGATTCCACCAAACACAGAGCATTGTCTTCCGTCCATAGCGATTTGGCCTTGCAGTCGATGTCGCTGATTTGCTTGGAGTGACTCATGATCTTTTAGACTTAGAATTCTCGAAATATATCCATTTTTCATCGCCAGTCAAAATTCGGTGGAGAAATGATTTTCTTTTGTACCTGGCGAGCAGCATTTCGCAAGTGGTTTTTCGGTTTTCCTACTGTCACTTTCGGTTTTCATTCAGTTCATGTGGAACCCATTTTCCCACCTTCTGGACCTTTCCCATGGCTTTCAAATGTATGGAGACGGCTTCTCGTGTCACATTTAATTGATCCGCGAGTGGTTGTTGGGTTTGAGCCTCATCCCCACCGATAATGCTTGCAATTCGGCGTCTTCAAACATTCTCGGTGGTCTTCCACGTTCTTCGTTTCTCACGTCAAAATCACCACTTTTTAATTTTTTAAACCACTCAAAGTACTGTGATTTACCAAGAATATGCTCACCGTAAGCTTCGACAAGCATTCGATGCGATTCTGTAGCAGTTTTCTTTAAATGGTAACAAAAAATCAATGCTGTCCACGAATCGTTGTTTTCAGGCACAAAAACAGACATGTTCAACGCTATGAAAACAAACGTTGTTGTATTAAACTTGTATTATTGGGAGTTAAAAGTCTTTGACAAATGTAAACACAAGAAAAAGGCGTCAATGACGGGGTTTGACAGTCACTACATTGACAACTACAGTCATCTATGAGCAAATTCCGGTTTCATATTTACAGACCGGTACGTGATTGGACTGGCACAAGGGGCGTTGGAGATATTTTTAGGGCTGCCGGGGACAAAGATATCTACTCTCAAGTGATATTCAACGTTGGGGGGACCTGACATGATACTGAGAAGAAGAAGAAGCCTTATAAAACTTTTAAAGAATATAAAATGTTTTCAGCTCTTAATAAAGGATAAAAAATAGTCGTACATAATTAATAATTAAAAAAAATATATTCGTAGGGATAAGTCGAGTGTTATTGTCTTTTGATACTCATAAGATCCCTTATTGATACAATTTTATGGACGTGATCATTCAGTTATTAGTAAGTATTTTATTTTTCTGAAAAACTATTAGGATTCCACAAGAACGAAAAATGTGGAATATGCTCATTTCAATTGAAATTCCAAATCCGGAGATAACTAGTTCATCAATATTACAAAAAAATAATAGCGTGATTGTTAAAATTATACAGCAATATTTCACGCTGTAAAATAGCCAACGTTTGACAACCATTCAATCATGCTCAACTAAATCGTATGTCGAACAGATAAAAATTGACAGAAAAGATTCAGAGATTGATTTCAGCAAACGGAAAGAAGACATTTATTCGAATCACGTGTCCGTCCCGAAAGCAAGATTTTTCTAAAATAAGCTTAAGGATTGTACGAGATTTTTGTGAAAATGGATATGCCATTTAAAGATATATCTTGATATCGTTTTTTTTTACATCTCATGCATATAATGTTTTTTAGTATTCATGTTTTTTACTCTCTTTTAAATAATAAATTAATTTAACTGTTTTGAATAACTCGTTCGTCGTATATTATCACACCATAAAGTTTCATTTCCAAATTATTGCGTTATGTGTCTTGAATTAAAAATATGAACAAACACTTTTTTTTCTATCGATTCGAACCCGAAATATTCAGATAAACTTGAAACGAAGGTGTCAAAACTAACACAAAAGATGACAAATATTTTTAAATATTATATAAGCATTATATTTTTCCTTCAATAAATAAACATAATTAATATTTTTTCATATTTGAAGCAGGGTGCTATATCAAAATATTAGAAAGTGGAACCTTGATTTTTTAGAATTGAACAAATACATATTGGTATTGAAATTAATTTCAGTAGTGTATATATTATATTTATTCAGTTTGTTTAAACACAGTTTGATACGCTTATCGTAAATTTAGCTAATTATTTAAACCAATGTTTGCTTATTATTCAAACTCAAAGATGATGTTTCAAATTTGATTTAAAAAACCGTCTAAGATGATTTGACCATGTCTTTAGAAGAAAGATAACATATATAGGTACGCTTCTTAAAAAAAAAAAAAAATATATATATATATATATATATATATATATATATATATATATATATATATATATATATATATATATATATATATATATATATATATATATATATATATATATATATATATATATATATATATATATCACTCTGCATTTTATTGCAGGAACATAAATGAGAGGAAGACAGCTTTTGACTTCAATGTCAACCATCTAGAAGGTCTAAAAAAAGACTAAAATCAACGAATCGACAAGCTTGGACTTAACTGATATGTAATCGTGGGAGAAGCTTTAAAAAATATATAAAGTTCTACATTAAATAGATTAAACAACATTGTCCATGTTTAAAGTACAACCTCGCGAGTTTATTGCCATGTGGCAATCTCTTCCAACCAACCAGAAAGATGTTTTTATAGGGCCTAAGTGTTAACCAGACTGGAATCCTATTTAAAAAAATCTGGGTTCCAGCGGGGATCGAACCCGCAACCTCCGGATCGGCAGACAAGTGTCTTACCACCAGGCCACGGAGGTCATCTTTCGTCTCAATTCTTCTTTCGTCTCATTTCTTCTAACCAACCAAAAAAGTATGATGAGGCCTCAAGTAAAAACTGTTCCAGAATATATTTAAAATAAATTGAGTTCAAATGGGAATCGAACCCATAAATTCCCGGGCTTGAAAATAGGCGTCTTACCAAATAGACCACCGAGGTTTGTCTTAAGAATCTATATTTTTTTTAATCAAAAGCACGCGTCTCGTTATATATATGATATGAAAGCAGGATAAAATATGTGTCTCATAATATCACCTTTCTGTGTTTTATTTTTATGTTGCCTTATCGTCAATTCTCTTACGTCAGCTTATGTGAGAAGCCTGTGACATAATCCATTTTCAATACAGGTCTCTTTGAATGACACCAAGTCATTTCTATTTGAGATACAACTTCCTATCCCAATTTAACTATGGTATATCCATCGTATGATTCAACCAACTTCTTGGAAGTGTTATGAAAAATGTTTGTGTTACGCTATATGTTATATAGCACAGACATCTTCCCGCATGACTTACAACGTTTTTAAAATTTTTATAACATTAAATTATGTTTTTTTGTGAAACGAATAAATTTTAAATATCAAAAGGTATTTGGTCAAATATATTACAATAATTACACATTTAAATGTCAAAACCAAAATGTGAAAAAATCACAAGTTTTTTTAATGAATTTTTCGTTTTAAAATTGATTTCAATGAAATTCTATGATTTTTAACCTTTTTTTCTCAGCTTATTGATGTTTAAAAGAACCGTATCATATTGATTTTTTTTTCATTGCTTACGACGGTTCGTATTTTATTATTCGATGACCCAAACTAAAAAGGTCTATGACATTTATGACTTCCACAAGGGTCTAAAGCATCGTGATATATGCTAGATCTTTGATAGTTTGAGGAAAATTATATTTTGGACTAAATTATTCCACATTTGGGACCACTAGAGGATTTCTTTACTAGTTTTTATATGCTTGCACAAAATTATGTTTTTGTAAAGTCGTTATGCTTTCATTTTTTATGTTTTCCAATATATTTATAGCAAAAAAATATATAACATACATCAAACCCATCACACGCCTGATGCATGGTAGTGTAAGATCAAGAGAGAATGGTTGGGTTAAGTAAATATTATTTAGAAAGAAGGATAAGTAAGGAGTAAAAACAACCATATGAGCTTTATAAAGTGTATGGGAGTAGAAAAGGTGATGCATGTTATGTATGCCATGATAGGAAAATCTGGCGCACTGTCTTTCTTACCAACCCCAGTCAAGAAACGATTATGGTTTATTTGTATCCTGCAATTTCTCTGATTTTTTATTCTTTCAAAATGTTATTTCCTTGATCGAACCGTCCTCATATTGGTTTTCCTCCACAACGTCTTGCACTCATATTTAAAAAATGTATTTATTTTTATTTAAAGTTAATGTGATATTTTAATAACAGCTTTTATAAACATGTTCTTGATTTAGAACAAAGCACATATATTCTTTCCCTGTTTAAACTGTACCTTGTTAATTATATTATATTATTTGTTACGTTAACAAAATTACAACTTTTATAAACATGTTCTTGATTTAGAACAAAGCACATATATTCTTTCCCTGTTTAAACTGTACCTTGTTAATTATATTATATTATTTGTTACGTTAACAAAATTACAACTTTTATAAACATGTTCTTGATTTAGAACAAAGCACATATATTCTTTCCCTGTTTAAACTGTACCTTGTTAATTATATTATATTATTTGTTACGTTAACAAAATTACAACTTTTATAAACATGTTCTTGATTTAGAACAAAGCACATATATTCTTTCCCTGTTTAAACTGTACCTTGTTAATTATATTATATTATTTGTTAAGTTAACAAAATTACAACTTTCTTTCGTAAATAAGAGTTCTGATGAATTCCTTGTTAAAACTAGTATTTTAGACGATCTCTCTTTTCAGTGTTTCCATAAAAATAACTTCATGTATTTTTCTATTGAACCGGATCGTGTCGTTTTTTTTAAATACATTTATAAACGTTATACCATCAGGAACTTGTTTAATTTACATTTCCCTTGTATTTCAGTCAAAGTTTAAACTAGTTTATCCTCGTACATCCGAATGATTCTTTCTAGTTTTTTTTTTCATTTAAAGCTATGTTTTTGTTAAAACAACAAAAATAACGTGTGTTCACAATTTATTTTTTATGGGTTGGAAAACAGAGCGAAAGTTGGACGAACTAAAAAGTGATCGAATTAAGATAAAGGCGATCGAGCTAAGAAATATAACGAAGAATATGTGGAAAAACTAAGATAGAATAAAGAATGCAGAATGTAGGATTAGGGGTTGTAAGAAAGTGTAATGCTTAAAATGGAAAAAAAATTAAGATTGTTCAGAAACGTAAAAATAATAAATTCTGAAACATCAATAAAATTATTCTATAAAAGTAGTATAGAGGTACGAAATAAAAGGCGGACAAAAAAAAACGTTACACGGCTAAACTATTAAAATGCCGAAAGAGTGAACAGCCTTTATAATAAATAATATGCACAAGAGGGAAGATTAAATAGCCTTTATTATAAATAGTACGGACGTGGTAGAAGAGAAAAAAAACGAAAAAATATGAAATGGAGATCTGCTATATTTTTATACATCAATAGTAACATAGCATGATGGTTTTGAGGATGATGGTATTAAAAAAATGTAACAATTAAACTCATATTGAAAAAAAATGTTAGGGACGTGGAATATAAAAAACAATTTTAACCGTTAGAGTACTGAGGTCTATATATGGACGTTTTATAGTATTGAAAAAAATGTCCAGCAGTAAAACGGTTAATATTGTTTACGTATAAATCGTTATTTATATTCAGAAATAATATTAAATAAAAAATCTTGTAACTTACGAGTATATTATTAAATGATGTTTCGCAATATTTGCCATTTCATAACCGCTCAAAAATGTTGATATCCAGCTACTAAGCGCCGATACATTCAGATGAAAAACCGAATGAAACTAGTCCAAAGATAATCCGTTGGAGTATCAAATACTAGACAAGTAACTAACCATTTGGCTAGAGCGTTATCAAACTCCTATTAGAACGATCTATCTACATTAAATTGAATTACATTTAAAAAGTTGTTTGTAAAAATTCTTATTTTTAAGTCAGTGATATGTATTAATTCCCATTTTTTTTAATACTAACAAATGTTTTATTTTCATTAATATTGATATTTTAGTTTATTGTTGTTATTTATATTGTTGATGAATTTTGAACAAATTAATAATAATTTGAATAATTTTTCTGACCATGTTACATCCTTTATTTGCTTATGTCTTGATAGCAATTGCTCTCTGGTAACAATCCTACCTTAATGATTTTCAATGAATTGTTAAACGAAAGTTTGTTTATTTATCTAAATACAATAAGTAAATAAATAAGCTATAATACAAGGAAAAAAAGTTATATTTTTTATAAAAGATAACATTCTAATATATTCCCTTATTTCACAAAATACAATTTTGATTTGAGTTTAAAGTGTATTTTGAAAATTGAAAAAAAAAAATAGAGTGTCCCTCTGTTGACTCAATTTAAAGTATGATTAATTCTAAATTTCAATTAGCGGCTATTCCTGGACCTGCAAAATTTCACCCAACAATTTCCGTTTAAAACACTTTGAAGTATCAAAAAAGCTTTGAAATCGTTTGCGTTTAAGAAAATTCAAACACGTTTTTAAGAAAATAATTTATTATTCCCTTAAAATATTCAAAATATTTTCTAATACAGATCAAATTGTTTATACATTTCAAAGACAGAATTAAATTTTTTGATGAGTTTAGAAAAAAAAAGAGTAGGATACGTATTTTTCTAATATTTTGTTGTATTAATTTTGTACTAAAATGTAAAAATATTTGTATCCACTTATATGACAAAAGACATTTCCTTATCAAACAAACATATGAGATAAATACAGATCAATCCATTTGAAGAAAGTCTCAGGGTAGATGATAAAAGTACGCGTCACGCTTATCATAGTATAAATAGGCCAAACCCCGTACGGCTGTCGAATACTTGGATTCTCTCCGAAAGTATTTCAAAATTTGAATCTCGGTGGGGATACTGAACGAATTCTAAATACCTAGCTAACAATTTTTGAACCGGTGTAAAAGGGACGATGTATAAATGATATATAAAACAAATTTTACATTTATGAATATATATTTTCATAAATGTAGAATTTGTTTTACTTCCGTGAATATATCACGGGTTGCAACAAGTTAACTGTAATTCGTGAAAGCAAAATATTTTTTTGTCTAATATAACATACATTGTATTTACAAAATCGGTCTTTACTTATCGACACTTTTTTTTCCAGTGAGCACTCTAGTTTCCTCCATACCAGTCTGTGGAATGCAAATTTTGACGCTAAGTAAAATGTAAAGACAGTGGTGTTGGCGACGAATGCTTCGCACCGAATAAACTGTGAGCGACTTTAATGTGGCCTGCCTCCAGAATCTACAGGTAAAATATGATGAGGTGTATGGCCACGCGGTTACGCGCTCGACTTCCGTGCGAAAGGTCCCCGGTTCGAACCCCGCGCTGTGCTATTATACTTAAATAATACAGGCATTTTTCCACCTAGTACTGACGGGTAAAAATATACCTATGACTTCGATCACATATATTCTTTAAAAAAAAGGGCAAAAAAACTGAATGTGTGGTATACCATTGGATTCTCATTTCAGGTATACAATTGGATCTAGTGCAACGGTGTGACCGGTGATTTTGCTGGTGTACAACAGCTTACCCACTTAAAGAGGAAAAAAATAAGAAAGAGATGAAAATTCCACGGCACAGCTTCGCTTTCCAAACTGAATTGATTTTGGGATGGCAAGGGGATCCTCGACTGAGAGACCCAGCCACGATGACGACGTGTCAAAGAAGGACTGTTAACGATGCGTTGGAAGAGAAAACTGTCATATTTAGGATATGTCACTAAAATATATGAAGACAGTTTGGAGAAGATGTTAGTGACTGAAAGTGGTGATTGGTGGCAAGTAAAAGAACGGTCTCACGGAACGTGAATAGACCTAATCAAAGGTGTACCTAGTTCCTTATTGAGTTCTGTACTCATCATGACTCATGAGTAAGTTCATTCATTTTGTTATAAACTTTAATTTAATATTCAACTTTGGTTCGGTTGATCACTAGAGAGAACAAGTATTGATGGACATAAATGAGAACATAGGAAATTCAAGTGCAACTGTGGTTTACTGCAATAAACTATTAGACATATCCGTCATGACCTTTCAGTAACAGCTGTTGCCTCGTGAAGCTTTATTTGTGAAACGTTTATGAAATGCGTTACTTTTTTTTACACTTACATGACCGTATATTTTTTAATTAGCTACAATATGTTTACATAATATTAATGTGAAGGTGAAAAGTAGAGTCCAAGTAGATAATATTGAAAAAAGACCTTCATTTTGTGGATATAGAGAACCACTTTATTAGGCAAGGTCTGATTAAGCAATCTTGTTCCTTAATAACTAATTTCATATATGTCCAAGGTATTACATTATGCTGAAACATTCGCATCTTCATATACAATTAAATCAAAAGCTTCCATGCACAATTCTAATCGCACTATAATCTCAATAATAGTTAAACGTGTTTACGGATGTTGATTAATTAATTATCATGTTATTACTCAACATATACATACGGGCACTCGAAAAATGTCAGCAGAAGCACCTCAGGCAAATAATGAAGATACCATAACACCAAATATTATCAAATGACGAAGTTTTGAGAAGAACGAACTGCTGTAGCATCAAGGTTCTGGTACTCCGTACTGGCATGCGTTTGTATGAATACGTAGCTCACATGCCTCAATACAAACTCCTAAGAAATATACATATTTTTGGTAGGTGAGGTGGCAGAAGACAGAAGACCGCCCAGTAGGCAGCGCAAGGTATATAAGGACGTACTACATAAAATGCTTTAAAACATTAATGTTCAACACTACTGGGAGCAAACAGCAGCAGAAAAAGTCAAATGGCGTAGAACTGTTGCTAGTTATCAGGGGCCCAATGGAGAAATAAGACGCAGACAAGCTCGAAGTATTGAAAGGTCCTTCCCCAATACATAACAGGATATGCTTATCACAAATTGGCGTACATAGTCATCTCCGGTGGCACCAACGTCAAACACCCTTATTTCTAATACTTTATATTATACTCCTGACTACACAAGAAATGTAACGATAACCTGGTATATGAGCTTAATCAAACTGTGACTGAACCAGACAAGTTTGAGTAGAAGATAAGCGTCTTACCAACTAAGATACAAATGTCGTTTGATGTCATATACACGCTATTTTTATTTTCCATGAATCTTTTCCTTTTAAGACATATTTTAAGTTCTTTGTATCGTTTCATAACACTAATATTTTTTTACTATTAAAAGTTTGAATTTGAAATTTAAGATATTATGTATGAAAAAGTAATCAAATCAAAGTTCACAAGGAATCAAATAACGAGTTTCAGAAATCCAAGTAGCCTTATTTACAATTAAACTGCAAATGTTTTCCGTGTTTTTTCGTAAAAAAAAACAACACATAAATGTAATCTAAAAAGTACAAAAACTCACCTGTAAGTTGTGAAAGCGACTTATTCTACAAAAACGTCGAAGAGTACCGAAGAAACCTCCTTTGAATTCTTCTTCTTCCAATAGGTTGGGTTTTTTACCGAGCAGATTTTGCGTTTCTTCGAAATCTGTGAAAAGCAAATAAACAATAAGTTTCCAGTTAAACATAAAAACACTTATGAAAACACCAGACACACCTATAATGTTTTTTTTAAACAAAACGACCTTTAATTTTTCTAGCATAAGCAGTTTAAACCAGGTAATAAAAATAGTACGCAATTGTTTAGAAATACTTTGTGACTGCTTTGTGATTAAATGTCAGCATATAATAATTTGTAGATATTTAATTTTTAATAACCATTTAACATTAATATATTACATTATATGCCAAAAGATTTCATTAAAAGTAAAAATTAACTGTAGAAATTTGTGACGTTCTAAATATTTTTTTAAATAAAAATTCTTAAGGCATTTAAAAATGAACATAACAGTTTAATAATGTTCTGGTTTTAATTGAAAAAAAAAATTGTAATATACGAGTATATGGCTCAAAATAAACTTGATACAATGCAATTTAAAAAAAATAAACAACGAATCATAATTAACAGCGATTCACAACGTGTGAATCATTATAAAATATTTGGAAAAGCGCATAAACCAAAAGTTGGTCCCCTTGCAGAAAATCTCGAAGAGAATAAAAAACCCAACAAGCGGTTTTATTAAAATGAAGACTCTTTTTACTCCTCTGATCTTAGGATTGATAATGCGTATGGTTCGCTGTCACTTGAACTACTCCTCCACGTGGATTATGTGATCGTCTGTGAAAGAACAGCCCGATTCTAGACGCGTCCTCCCTCCCGTAGACGTCACCATAGACCATAGAATTCTGCTGAGCATCGTTCACGCATGTTTGTAGTACACTGACTGTTTCTCACACGTTTAGTTGTTGAGGCGCCTTAAGCTCGAGAATAGATAGCTCTCCACTTTCTATGATCTTGACCTACTTGTTCACAGTCCTCAGGCGCCCCACCCAGTCATAGAATATAGCAGACTGCCTTTATAGCGCTTTCTTTACGCACAAACTCTTTGTTTGTCCTTTACTTCCCCATATAAGACGCGTTTTAGTAGCTTATGATCGCCCATGTGTATCACATATCCGGCCCATCGCAATTTCGCCTTTCGAGGCCTCTTTAGATAACAAATAAAACATATCACATAACTCATTATCATCACGTCGTTGTAATTACTGGAACAGTAAAGATGAAAGATCTTCATGTATTATTATCCAAACACCCCTTTAAACTTATCCACAATTCAGTTTGATTCCACTATTACTAATGCTGCTATGGGAAACAATGTAAACCCTCATTCAGCACGATCTATAATACGAGTATATTAGAATAATGTTTTTTATAAGCGTGACGTCATGTACAGGGAACTCTCAAGTGAACTCTTCCCCTAATAGTGACAAATCTGAGTGTGAATTTGATGTCACCGTGCAAGGAAAATTATTCATAGTGCAGTAAATATACTTATTGAGTGGGTTAAGACATGGAGTTAAAACAGCCCAGTAAGGTACCTACCTACCTGTATTTTCAGCGAAAACTTCAAATAAACCAAAATTAAATTTTGACGCCACTCGATTGGAGTAGTCAATCGGTTCGAAGATAATTAAATTATGGAGTCAATGGTCATCGTAGTACTACAAAATGCTATCTACGGATTGGTCCATATAGCCGCAAAATACAACAGAGCAAAGAGCCAGACTAAGATAAAGACTGCCGCCCTACTTTAATTTTTTTTTCCTGCAGTTGCCTTATGCTAAATATTATGTTCACTGTACTATAGGACATACGAAATTTAATCTGTGACTCAGAAGTGACTCTGTCTTGGACTTGATATGTCTGTCCACGACAAATCTGCTGAATATCTTACTCATAACTTAAATTACTCTGTAGCGATCATAACCCCACCCCACCTGTCTCCCTTGCGTTTGACAATCCGTAATTCACGAAAGGTATCAGGATTGGTTCTTAATTGCCAAATGTGTATCATTAGCAACGAACAGCGACAACCACATATTCTATACCAAATTTGAAATTTTCAGAGGGAACTTCATCTGTATCTGCTGCTTTGTGATTTTTCAGATGTTGAATTGGCATTCAGATCTCAGCAAGGATCTTAAACAACCTTCAGAACCACAAACAACCTCTTTGGTCATTAATGTATCCGCATGATAGTGCTTTTTCTCGCTTTTATCTGCCACCTGCTGTTCTTAAGTTTTCGTGTTTTTTCTCTAAACATTAGATTTCCTGGCTCGGTATACTTTTCTGAAATCCTTCGAATTGAGATTCTGCAGGTAATGAACAAATACTTTCTTTTCCTATCAATTATCCAATATATCTCCCATCTGGTAGTTTTCCAGCAATAGTGCCACATATCTCAACGGATGACTTAACTCTGTTGAAACTTTTACACTGAGAACTATTAGTACGTACTAAGTCCTATCTCAACATCAATACCCTCAAAAACAACTGAAGAAAGTCATTTACAAACTGGTAAATCCTTGAGACAAGCCGCATTGAGTTTTCTGGTATTGGGCCGAGGCATGCGGCTCTTGAATTTGATGGTTAAGGCTACATATGTAAGTATCATTCTTCGATCAGGTTAGCAATCAGCACCTCGCCTTATTCTAGTTACCCTAATGTTCCTGCGGTCGCATTGCCGAGTTTTTACAAAATCGATTATCCGCTAATGTTTAAAGCGTAGATGCTGTCAAGTATACTTATTTTGAGTTATAATAATGTACTTTAATAAGAAGTTTGTGGTAAGTACATTTTGTGAACAACAGAACTCCTTTCAAGTTGGCATTTCCAACATCGTGACCCCCAGCACCCCTCTCTAAACCTTGTGATCACCGCCAACATTTGCATTAAAATCACCCAGTACAATCAATTCATTGGTTTCCCTTATTGATAATAGAACATGGTCCAGACCTGAGTAGAAACATTTTTTCTCAGAATCTGATGCAATCAAGGTAGAAGCATATGCGTTGACTAAAACCAGGTTTTTATCTTTGGTTATTGACATTGTCAGCGTCATTAGACGTTTAGAATGACGGATGGTTAGATCGGTAAGTTTCCGAGCTATTCTAATTTGTCCTACAAAGCCGACTTCATGAAGGCTCGTATATATTTACCCTTCCAAAAGAAAGTGTATTCGCTAGCCGTTTCCACAATTTGTCAATTTCCGACAATGCAGTAATGTCTGTTATAACTCACTAACTCATACGCAACAAGTGAAGTTCTGTATTCAGGTCGACACTTGCATCGCGATCCATCAATGTCCTCACATTACATGTTTCAAATCTAATTCTTTGAAAATTTGACTATTCATTATTTTTTTTTTGTAAACAAAAATCACCCAGCCAGAGAAGATCGACGGCAGGTTATTTTTAAGACATATTTTATAGACCCCTCTATCGTTTTAGGGGTAGCAAAATGGTTCCTGGGTAGGATTGCTCCGTCATTTGTGCCGCTGCTGAATCCCAACGTTGCACCTTGATCCCACCGGGAAGACTAATAAACAATGAGTAAAGTAAATTTCAAGGGTTTGTTATTCTGGTTTTGATCAATTTATGACTATCCTAATAAAAATGAATTTAATGGTAGTGTAGTAAGAGTGAGCCGATAGATCGGCGCTTTAATATTTAATTTATACGACGTTTATCTTTTATTAAAAAAACTTGTAACTTTTAACATATAATGCTTTCTACTATTGCTACTAGATTCTGCGGTAAGTGAAAACAAGACAAACAGTGATATCCCCATTTCGAATTGATTAAAAGTAAAAAGAAAAAAAAAATCAATTAAAATATATGCAATGTTTCACATTCATATGGCAATTTTATTTTACACTAAAGCTTCTCACATAAGATTTTTAAATAGTTTTATATCACGAACTCGCATTTTACTTTTTTTGTATGCTGGAATTTAATGCATAATAAAATTAGATACCTACATTTTTATTTGTTAGTAGAATTGTAAGAAGAAAAATATATTCGATTTAACGCCACTATATTATTAGCTCGGAAGCATGTTCAAACAGCGTTTAAAGAGGATCTTGTTAATACCTTTAGTTGAATCATCAATCTTATAGGACGCTATCCTCGTACTCACCTTTCCTCAACTGTTCCTATGATATTCGGTTTCTCTATACTTTCGTTATTCTTTCTGAAAATATGCTCAATTTTCATGCATGTTGTCGAAAGTCTTTCGATTATCTCTAATTCTTGGATGATTGATACATTGGCGCACCTTGCGGTCAACTGGATATGTTACATGCCATCCATCTTTTACTTATATCGAAAGCATGTTTCCACTTTCTTTTCGTTCTTTCTCATCGTTCATATTTTCACTGCGTGCAGAATACT
This sequence comes from Odontocerum albicorne, assembly GCA_949825065.1. Taxonomy (NCBI): domain Eukaryota; kingdom Metazoa; phylum Arthropoda; class Insecta; order Trichoptera; family Odontoceridae; genus Odontocerum; species Odontocerum albicorne. The sequence continues at coordinate 20,189 of CATKWJ010001135.1, forward strand.
AGATTCAACTAGACGGATTCCGGTTTTTCTATATATAACATAGACCAGTTAAAACATATTTTTGTCAGACTTGTCATAGCTGGTTTCATCATCCTAATCCATTTTGTCAGACTTGTCATAGCTGGTTTCATCATCCTAATCCATTTTCGAATCTCTGCTTCGCATCTTTCTATCCTCAAAATAAGATGTACTCATAATCCTTGAACGAATTACTTCTTGTCAGAATCACATTTTTTTATTTATTTATGTAATACTCCTCAAAATGTTATAAAAATTAAAAATAAATATTTGGAAGGTTTTTTAAAGATATATCCCGAATTGTTTTTAGTTTTTTTACCGTCACTCCATAAATAATATGTTCATCAAACATAATAAGAAATTTACCTGTGTTGGGTTCAATGGTGTTTCTTCGACCACCAGGACACATCGGCAGTTGGATTCCCGAAGGGCCAGCTTCCACATCATCACCAGCCTGTGGAATAAAAATTAAATAACAAATAAAATATATTTTAAGTGTAACAATTGAAAACGATAATTCATTACTTGAAATTTCAAAGATTTTGATGTTTATACTGATTTTTTGGCATTCTTTTATACTTCAAAATATTTTTCCATGCACCGACTGAATTGATGATTTTGCATATTTTATCACTAACCATAATACTCATAGTTTGTATTTAATTTCAGACTTTACTTGACTATTTTAAAAATTAACTGAATTATCAAAAACGTACTGTATTTTGGACAATATATTTTGTTCAAAACATGAACATTCATTTATAATTTCAATAAACATACGTCATTAAATATTTGCGCGCACTAGTCATTATTGGAAAAGGATAACTGGGAAATAATTAATTTGTAAATATTAGTTGATAAATAAGCAATTCATTGGCACAATAATTTATAGAGAAAACATGTGCCATAAAGTAGCGTTAGTCCAACTGTTTGTTTGCATACCCCCCAAATAACTAAGCTCTGATTTTTGCATTTTTATAGAAGTAAACCACTTCATTAATTCTCAGTGTTTACGGGTTGTACATGTTTTGTACTTATGGTATATGGTCAAAATAATGAAGAGACCCCTTTTCCGTACGTATTTTATGTAATTCGGCAAATTGTCACGAGTTGAGCACTTTGAATAATTCATCACGTAAATGGCAACATTGTAATTATGACAATGCAAAACACGACTTTCTAAAATATTGGAAAGATTATCGCTTCTGATGAATCTTTACTTAATTTAATAGTGCCAAAAGTGTAATCAATACAAAATATGAAAATGAAAAAAAATGCGTTTCAGATGTTCTAAAACATCCTTGTTTCTTGGTAATTTCTCGCATATCCACTATAAAACTCCCGCGTACCCCTAAGAGTACGGATACCCCATGTTGAATAAAGTAATAAGTAACTTTATTTCAGTTAAAATTGTTTAACTATTAATGTTTAAAAATGAAAATATCTGTACAAAAAAGGATTCTGATGAATGTAAACCATAGTCAATATAATTTTTAAACAGCCTAAAAATCACGAGTGATAATTAAATTTTTTTTAAAACAAATTTCTTACTTTGTTGACGTAAACCCAAATTTTAAGTGATTTCGTGCCCAACATTTTTGAGAGAATTATGTTTATATTGAATAATAGTAATTCCTCTTTATTGATATTTATTTCGAAGTCTCATACAAAAACTAGCGTTTAACCATAGTAATTTAAAATTGTCTTATGGAAAAGACAAATGAAAATTTCATAAATACATTATACTCAGTTCAGTTTACGTAAGGAAATCCGCACTGTCGTACACATTTTCTCTTTCAAGAAAGTAAAATATAATAACAAAAATAAATGATACCATTTAAGTATAACGCTGATACACGAGTATGCGTTGAAAAAATGGAAAAATCGAAGGTTAAACCTTAAACATCACTTAATTTTTTCATTGACAAACCATTTCCATTTTTATATACTATAATTTCTTAAATGTGAGTCAAAATATTTGATCAACGAGAAATCGAGTGCTTGAAGATTGGCTTTTTTTTAGTTTCCGTAAATGGTTTATAAAAACCTCTTACGAATAAATGGAAAATATAGAGATTGATTGATAAGATATAAATATGTTTGGAGAAATAACGCTTTAGAAAACATTATCGAAAATGCGAGCTAGAGAAGCGTTATTTTGTATGTCATGTTTTGTGGGAAGTATGAAAAGGTTTTTGATGCAAATATTTATGTCATAGAGAAAAAACTCGGCAGTAGCAAAAATAACTTTTATTTATATTTTAAATACTTTATGGTATGTACTTAAAGTAAATACTAAAAAGGATTAACTAAGATTAGGAAAAAGTATTTTTTGAATTTAAAATGTTTTTCGGAGTTGTCACCATGTTGAATTGGCTTACAAATATGTTATATATTATTCGGTAATGTTCTTTTATAATATTCGGAAACGTATTTTGACATAACCCTGTGAATAAAGGTTTTCGAATTCGAAACGGTCATCATTTAACACGGTAACATCTCTCGAAAACATTTAAAGCAAGGGAAAACAGTGAAAGTTTTTGAAAACATTTTTATCCCCCAATTAGATATTTTCGTAGTTTTATAAATTATTTTATAGTTTAAAAAAAGTTGCTTTAAGATTATTTTAAGTGGAACTTATAATATTATAAATATATAGGAACTTTTGAAACAACAGCTATGATGTGTAAATTAATTGATATTTTTTATTTCAAATTTACCAATTTTAAAGATACTAATTCCATTGAGAAAATCGACTATTTATGTTAGTAAGTTTGGGACGAAACGAAAATCAAAAGGGGACTAAAATATATATTATTCAAACCATAAAAAATACAACAGCGAATTATTGTCAATATTTATATACGGGAGTGAAACACTGACGTGAAATATAAATGAAAAGAGCCGAGTAACTAAGGTGGAAATACCATATGTGCACTGAGAGAATATGTGTATGTCGATGTAATGAAATTTAATTATCTGGGACGAAGGTGAGTTAAAAATATATGTGTTAAGTAGGATTAAAAGTGCATATTGATGAAGATTTGACATATTGATCGGATATGTGCCAAATATTGAGAAACAAAATATAGCGTATGATAAACATGAGTGGAAGTCGTCAGAAAAAAGAATGGTGGAATCAGTCAAATAAAATTTTGAAAGAAAGAAAGGCCAGGAATAAGAGAAAGAGAAGGGACTATATGAGTTAATCGTGGAAAGAAAGTTTCCTTAACTCTGCCTACCCCAATGGGGAATTGACATTATGGTATGTTTATATATTATTTTCATTGTTTATATTATAACTTCTTTGTTTAAATTGTTTTTTTTTTGTAAGATGTAATAACTATGTTTTTTTTTGTAAAAAATATATATATCGTTACGTTTTATTTAAAATTATATTCAGATACACATGATTATATTTTTGTAAATACTTATTTAGTCGTGCTAGTACCTATTGATTAACTAGATTTTTTTATATTGAAGCATTCTGGATTTGATCCTCTAAAAATATATATGTCTTGACTAGTTATTACATAAAGAAATATCTGACTAACGTTCTACCTTCATTAAGTGGTGCAAGGCAGGTGTTACTTGAAATTTTTTTTTTTAGTAATACTCTCACAAGTTAGAATAATTTTTTATATATATCTGAAGATTTTTAGGATTTAGCGTATGTATTTTACCAATCTTGATATACGAATGACAGAAAATCAATAATGGTTTAGACATGTGCCCAAATAGAAATATTGAAAGCTTCCTTCAATTACTGGAACTCGCTGTACACACATAACAGAAACGAATGATAATTTTAATAAAATATTCCCAAAAATATAAGAATTTATATCACTATTGATTGTTTTGTAAAAAATTGAGAATTCCATTCATAAGCATTCAGTTATTTGGGTCACGTGAAAGATATTGTGAGAGTAAGAAATGTAAGAAGTAAGGGAAATCGTTTCAGAGAAAAAATCAACAGAAAGGAGTTTCAATAGAAGATATATGGATGTGGAAGATGAAAAATGTGTGTGCTGAAATAGGTAAGTATGGCATTCTGACATTTGATGATATCTATGTAAGAATACAAAAATAGTAATGAATATTGTTGAAAAAAATGAGTTTAAACCATTTGTTAATGGTAATAAATAGGTAATAAGTCGGCGAAATAACATTAATACGAACAAAATGTACATTTAAATCATTTATGAGTATATGATCGGAAGATCATCGTTGAATAGGAAAACAAAATGTGTAAAATGATTTCTGTCAGTTATGGGTTCCATTACCTTACAGGACGAAGATTTCTTTAAATGCTCTTTACTATGGTTTTGACTTGAATCCTCTTAAACCTCTTTGTGTTTGTTTAAGAAGATTGCCACATGGCAATAAATTCGCCAGGTTTTACTGTATCCAACGAAAGTGTACAGTAGTAAAATATTTGCAAACATTAAACCAACAATGGAAGAAATTAATTCTTGGATACACAGTAAAACATTTAACATCACGTAAGAAATGCTATACACAAAAGTTAAGAGAAACTCGAATGAAAGAGGTAAATATTGTAAAATAATTTTAAAACATAACGAAATATTACAAATCTAAAAAAAATTAAGAAAACAGAGTATATACCTATGAGGAAAATCTAAAAAAAAATGTTCCAACGATAAAAGGGTTATTTTAATTGACTGTTAAATTTTCTGATAATGCGTACAATTTTTATGATAATAAAGCAAAGAAATTTTATAAATATAATAATTAAAGAGATATTGTTTTAATTAAAAGTATAGTAGTAAACAAATACCTTGATTATAGAACAAAGGAAATAAGATATTGAATATACTTGTATATAAATAACGTTCCATGAATTGTCGTTTTATTTTTATTAACGAAATAACAATGATTACTTAAATGTATGGAACCTAAATTAAGTTTGAATGACTATCAAAGATATACAAGATACACCACTTTTCTTTGAAAACCATATTGTTCTAAATATTAAATTAATCAACGAGGAGTTTTTCCTAAAATATAGAAAACATCGACAGCAACATGCGAACTATTTGCTGGAGGTGATAGTAAAATATTCATTTGCAGCATTGTTGGAAAAAAATGGCATACTTTGTTATGAATGGCTATAGATGTGAAAATTGCGACACAATGTTGAAGTGATCGTAAAATATTAATTTGCAGTATTGGAAAAAAAATGGTATACTTTGTTATGAATGGCTATAGATGTGGAAAATGCGACACAGTGTTGAGGTGATCGTAAAATATTAATTTGCAGCATTATTGGAAAAAATGCTATACTTTGTTATGATGTGGGAATCGCAACACAATGTTGAAAACAGAAATCGATTAAAATAAAACAGGTTTTTATTGAAGTGTAACACACGTCCGAAAGGAAAAAAAATATCAATGGAATTCCAAATGCTGGCAGTCATACATTTTAATTTGTTTGAGAGTTCAAATATTCAAAATTATAAACAATTAAATTTAAAAATTTGATTTTTTTTAAATTAAATTCCGAGAATTAAAGAGAGAATTTCATAGTCATAACAAAATAGCATGAAACGAAAGCAAACTAGAGAAGAAAAATAAATTAATCCTCCAAAAGATATTATACAAAGGATTAAAAGTGTATTCGTGTAGTGAAGCACCTGAGAACAGTATATAGTATTTCCAAAATAGATTTTAAGTCATTTTAAGAGTAAGATTGAGTATTAACATATATAAAAATATATATTCGAGTTTTATACACTATTATGTATACTTATTAGTCTATAAAATTATGTATACGTTTTATTAGCTTGATAAAAATATTTTTATATCTGAATAAATATATAGGTACTTAAATTATTAACAATTATAATTATTAGCTACTATAAAATAAAATACGGAATTTAAACTTAATGAAAATTATTCAATACTTCTAAATGCTTCGTAAGAAATATGAATATTACTCATTGTTGAATACAAAGTATTTATTATTTTAGTATAAGACTTGTATAAGACTTGTATAATACAAAGTATTTATTATTTTAGTATAAGACTTGTATATTCATCCCAAACAGCTGCTAATGAGAATTTATTTCAAGAGAAAATGAAATACCATATACACATTTTAAAGTGTAATGTTTTGCCGATGATTTCAAATTATCACAGTTATTGTATTGAAAATTGTTCCTGTCTGTTTTGATTTCTTCGTATCATTTGGATATTTCATAAAATTAGTATATTTTATTTTGAATAAATATTTGTTATATTTCATATCATGTATGTAAAACGGTAAAGAAATTTGTATACCTTTTTAAACATTTTTATATCGCAGAGTATTAAAAAAAAACAAATATTTTCTTTGTTCGTTTTCTTGTGCAAATATCCAAAGATTTTCAAAATAATATGGTACAATGAACTATGGTTGTTAAACGAAAAATGCTGTATTATTGCATACAATCGTAAAAACTATCTGAGTTGTGTTTTTTTGGACACCAACAGAAAAATATACATTAGACTTAATTTTTTCAATCTTGATATTTTTATACAATAGAAGATCACCCATGTTATGATATATGCACACACTTAACACTGGAACTTCAAAATAAAATAACATCATCATTCCAAGATTGAACGTAAAATGCAGGCATGGAAACCATGTTCATTTGTAAAATAATTAACGTTTTATTGAAAATGAGATAAATAGGAAAAACAATTGTTTCAAGACAGCATTCAAAGAAATGAATAACTAACCATGATTAGTAAACAACTTTAGGCACCTCGTCATACTGATGAATTTATCTGGATGTATGTGCGTAAGTATTTATGCGTGTAAATGCATGGCGTTTAAATTTGAAATAGAGAAATATGATAATCACGATTTTGTTATTTTTATATTTTGTTTTAAAATGTGCTAATACACATACGTGTATAACAAATACACTCCAAGAATAACATAGAACATATTTTCACTACTCTTAATAAACTAATTTCATTTTTATAGTCGTTGACATAATTAAAAAAATATTAATATTAATAACCAATATACGCATTTCAAATACATAATAAAGATCCGAGGCTTAGATAATAAGACACCTGTCTTCCATCCCAGGGATACTAATTTGATTTTCATTGATACCCAGATTTTTTAGGAAAATTTCAATATAGTTTAACTTAAAACCCTTTTAAGCTTGGTTGGAAGAGATTGCGACATGGAAATAAGTCAACCTGGGTGTACTGTACACAACAAAAGTTTAATACAATACAGTGTATTCTTATTTTAATATACAATAATACACACTTAGAATAGAAAAACCTTTAAAACATTATTTATAATTTTTTTTAAGGAGGCAAATATTCAAAATAAAACATTAATACAATGATAACGTATATCGATGCTTAAAAATCTTGGGCATTGGTTTTATATGAGCTCTAGAGGGGGACAAGCTGGGCATCGCGTTCAAAATACCCAACTAATGATATACGAGTACACACAATGTAGGAAAAGTTTCGACTATTAAAATATAAATATTGATTTTTGTTTATTTCTACCGCTCAATACATACACATCTATGTGGGAAGATAAAATATTACCCTAAATAATTCCATGTAGGTTATCAAATTTCTTACTAAAATATGGATAAATATTAGATTATCTAACTCAAATAATGAAAATTTGGAGCAAAGAATATAATAAATTTTATGTATAACCAAAATTTGCGACGGCGTATTAAAAAATTCTTAACATGGATTTATATTAAGCACAATAATACAAAAAATGTTTTTGATAAAAATGATAAAAAAAAACTATCAATCAATAAATAAGATTGAGTCAACATAAATAAAAAATTATATGAAAACTTATAATGAAAAACAGATAAATATGTAATACTAATCTCTATTATGCATAATGACACAAACGAGTTGTGATAAGCAATTTATTTATCGTAAAAAACGGTATAATTTAAAAATTATAAGTTTTAATTTGCTCTAAAAAAGATAACTTCGGGAAATACATACTATTTTTTAACAATCACGGGCATGTGTTATATCTTCTATTTAGGGCTCTCTTCAGGTGAAATTATCTAGATTATGCTTAAATCCAACAGGTGCTATGTTTCATCAGAAGTATACCATATGTAGTGTATTGACCAAAACTTTTCAAAATTATTAAATCATTGTATAGAGACGAACCATAATTTCAAATAACGTGAAGTTAAAATGTAACACACGTCATACAAAACATTTTATTTTGAATCATTAGAGAAAGCTATAACACAAAATAAACAAGCAATACACCACCCAAACATACAAAAATCCCCCCCCCCCCCATTGACAAAGATTTCTACGGATCAGTGGAAGACACACATATCTGATTAAACATAACACCATTTGGACCCACTCATTGCACTTGTACTCTTAACACACCGAGATCATTCCAGCTGTAAAGCGTTTCGAGATAGAGTTAGAAACATATGCCACGGATATTAATATTATATAATAAGTGAAATAATTTTTTAAAATTTAAAATACTAAACAAATTACGCGTCCTTGTTTTTTATATTCATAAATACCTCATTATTTCCATATTAAATGTTTTATAGGGCACAAACGAGTAGTTTCTGCAAGTGACAGTAAAGTATATTTAACGCACTTTCGTTTCGTTTTTTCCCACTATACGTTGTTCTGTTGTAAATTCAAGTATATGAAAAAAAACTCGTCAGAAATAAACATTTTTGCAGGTAAAAGGCTAGACAAATATAAAATTCGATAAAATTATCATTTCATTTAATTCGTTTAAATTTTAAAACATTTATTACCACAATTAATAATAAGATTCTCACTTACATTTTTCATTGCTTTAGAATAAAAAAAAACTGTGACAGCTTCAGGGAAAATTTAAATCATCAAAATAAATCCTTGAATTTGGATTAAAACGTTTTCAATATACACCATTAAAACTACGATGTTATCCATTTAGCATTTTTATTTTAGAAAACAAACTTTGTTTAGCAATCCGTAAAACCTTTAACCCATGTCAGCGTATGCCAATATTCATCCGTTACTTTAACGTCACACCACGTCAGCCAGGAGGGCCATACCAGACTGAAATGACAGTCTTTAAAGTCGCGTTCCTGCGACACGTTTAGTCCATTGTTGGATAAAATCTTTTATACCAATGTCATAAATTATCTTTGGATATTATTCAAAGAACTTTTCACGAACAGTCGAAATATAGAAAAGGTATTTCTAATATTGTCCCATTTAATTTCCTGTTTTCAGTGATATCTTTAACAAAGAGATATCATCTACACTTTAAACGCTTTTACAAAACGTCGAGTTATTGAAATTTCACTGTACAATGTCACGTTTTGAATAAAAACATCTGTTTTTCCTAACAAAGGAATTAAATTGGATCATACGATTTCTGACTTATTCTATAATATTTTATAGTACTCGTATATTCATATAAAAAGGATACATTTCAATGACGGGTAGTTTTAGATGATAAAGTAGACATAAAATTGTAAATATTTAGCATAAAACTAGATGTAAAAAGTCAATGTGATATAGTCATTGCGAAGCAGTTTAAGATAAACGAATCATTGAAACTAGCTAGCCTCATTGGACAAATGAATCAAGGAGTAAACAGAAAATGTACTCCATCTAAATGGGCGGAATGAAAAATATACATGTAAATGGGCGAACTCAAGTGTAAAGTAATCAACATGAAAAGATAAAGAGTTATCTCACAATGTTATAAAATATGACGTGTCTTAATATCTGTGTTAAGGCCTTTTCTGTTTGGTTTTTAAAGAAATATAATGTTTTGATACCCAGGTGTAAGTCAAAAACACTACTAAAATATTCTTCCAAAAACTCAGCTTCGTCGTAAAATCCATGAGAGCATTGCCTTTCAACGATATCTAAATAAGTGGTTAACTGGAGAGTTGTGGACAAAATTTTCATTCTTAACTTCATTTCGCTAAACGTGCTAAATGTTAATGTGATATGTAATGTTTTTTTTAATTGCTTGAGTGAGTTTTTCATGGCGTCATTTGGAAGATGGAATAAAATAGGCTGTTTTTTCGGTGCCTGAAAAAATGCAATATACGTGCGGTAAGGTTCAGTAAGTGATTTCAAAAGGCCAATTGCCACTGATGACGACCAAATCAATGCGTTTATCGACAATAACTAGCATTTTACGACACGAAAGATTGTTGAGATATTGAAAAAATCGAAACCATCGTTCGACGAGCAAGTTACATCTAAATACAAAAATGCGTTTGAATTTGGCTTGAAAATACAAAATTATTTTCCGTATTACCCAATGTAATCGTACCTTTCGGACTTTTGATACTTGACTTGTTCAAATAACAGTGTTTTGATACTGGAAGGGAAAAACCATTATGATCGCTCTTACATACCGAATATTGTTATGGGATATTCAGCTTATTCCTAAAATAACCTTTCAATTATCATTTTGAGCATTCTTTTTAGATATATGAGTATGATCGATGGACATTACACATATTGGCAGTGCAAATTTTTAAATATGTTCGTATTGTACTCGTATTTCGAATTGAAAGATCTGCATAAACGACCTCTGTATTTCATATTTTTTTGGTAAATTTTCTTCAATTCTCTTACCTAACATATTTGATTTACATACATATACAGAGACGAGGAAGAATCCAAAATAATATTTGCGGCTGAGATTTTTGCTATCTTTACACTCAAGAAATATTTTTTTATCTTCAATTCTTAAGAGGAAAATAAATGAGACAAGAATAACTGGCGGAGAGAAAGATGAGATGTAATAAAAATATAAGAACATGGGTGAAATGGTATACAGACGTGAAAGAGCCAAAGTTGTTAAGTGCATAGAATATTATGAAATGTTTTTTTCTTTGCCTTCCTGAAAAAGTGATTTGAAGCGATATCATGTGTGTATGAATAATCCATTAAAAACCTTGTTATAACATTGTATTATAATCTATGAGGTTATATTTATGCAAAGTATCTTTCTCAGTAAAATATTGTGAATCTGAATACCTCATATTTGGAGAATAGATGCCTCATAAACTATTTTAAACTTTTGTTCCAATTGACAATTATTTTCTAATTGTTTTCAAATTAATTTGTATTGTTATTGTTGTCAAAATATTTATAGTAATGCACTTAATTTACTAAAATAAAATACAAACATTTTCAACATTTAATTTCGTTACAACAATCAACAAACTCTTCAACTATATACAAATATCTAAATAAGATTACTCAACTTTTCAAACTTTAAATTTTTACAAGCAAAAATTTGTACCCTTGTCGGTGAAAATAAAACCATATATCTCGGCCACTTTGTTTCTAAAACTTTGAAGAAAAACTATCACAAGTACCTTTTCTGCTCTTTTCATGGAGATCGTGGTGTATTCAACTTCCGCAAAGTTCCTATCCCAGCTTCATTTTTCGTCCTTCTTCAGCTCTTCCATGTCTTGTAAATCGAGCAAGAGGAATTGTTTGAGGATTTTCCAAAAGCTCTTTCAAGATTGTTTTATTAAGATCACTATAAATATACTTTGTATGATATAATTTCTCATTTGGTATCTGGCAGATCACCTCAAAACTCCGCTTTAACAACAAAAATTTTTTTAACAACCAAATTTCTATATCAATAGCAACAGTGAGCCAATAAACCAATTAAAAAGTTTTTGTCATTAGTACTTCTTTATTTATGACAGATAAAAACAGGTGTCTTTACATATAATAGTTTTACCACTCTTGTCTAGTTCTACGTATTAACAAACGTAAAGGAAAAACTTTTCCCTTCAGGTGTTGCACATTATAGACCTGTTTAAACGTCTTCCCATGGACTTGGATTATTCACATTAAATATTCACTGTGACTTTAAATTCTCGTATCTGATAATTTATGTAAGGACAGATACATTACTCGTATTTATTTTTCCGTATTTAATTTTGAATAGTCTGAAACAGATTCCAAAATTGATCGGCTATTACTTACCCAGCTCTGATTTCACACTGTTCATCCAGTTGTTTATTTTTTTGCAATTTATTGCATAATGTTTCCTCGATCTACTGAGTAAAGCAATGGATCGATACTTGGAACAGTCTTCGTATTAACTTTTAATTTTTTCTACAATTATTCCAACGTTTAAAGCTCAGTAAGTTTTATCACATCACTGCAAACACTGTTTAACCATTCACTATGTATGCTGCTAGTTTTTCAATATATCTCGTCATATTTTTTCTATCTGTACAGTTTTCGAGGTCTTCAGCGATTTAATTATTGAAAGAACTTCACACGTGGAGAATTCGTTAAGCATGGCTACTTTTTGTGTTTTTTCTTTCAGGCTCGTTACAGTGTTGAACTCAAAAGTGAGTTATATATCGAAACACAGTTTCCATTAATTCACTTTTTTCTCCCTCAAATACTACGAACATTCATTTGATAGTTAAAATTTTGTTCAAACTAGGAATAAAGTTAGAAAGAAAATTAAACATGTAATTTAATAGTTTTCTTAGCATATTCATCCGAATTCTTCCCTTGCACCTTTTGTGGTATATATGTACCCTGATTGTGCCAAGTTGTTTCAAGTCAATTTTTTTGATATACCACATTTTATTACCAATTGAGAAATTCTTAATATCTTTATTCAAAACCACCGTTACTGATTTACTTTATCGTGTTGTTTTCTGTCCATCTTCAGGAGTATTTATTTTCTTGGTGCTATTGACTTCAGCCATCACATTTATTACGACGATTTTCTTAAAAAAATTCTGTTGGTAAGATGCTTCACTTCCACCCGATGGTTATGTGTTAGATTTCCGATCGTACTAAAAAAATCGTCTAGTGACTTATACGCAGTAGTCATGTGCGTCTGAGGTTACTTCTTCAATTGCGGGTTAGTATTGTATTACAAACACGTGAGGTGACGAACTGTGAGTTTCGTATTTTCTCCAATTATTATTAACAAAATCGTTCGATTAATAGGGTCGAAAACAATATTACCGCCGAGGAACACCCTTAAATATGACGGAATTATCAAATTATGTTATGTTGAGGAGATCCAAAACCATCCATTTCAGAGGTATTATTTTAGTGTTTTATTTATATTCCAGCAATCGAGAAGCGGTATTGGAAAAATTATACTTAATAATTAACTCGAAAAAAATTACAAATATAAATCTAATCAAATCATTAAATCTTTCAAAAATCACAATAAAAAAAAGTTTATCCTAACGAGTAGTTTTTAAATTACATACATTATTGATTCCTCATTTTCTTCACGATTAAATAGGTTTTTTTGTAATCTTTACATTATTTCATAATTATGTTTTCGAAGCAATTTGAGTTAATCACGAATTTATCTGTAATTTAAAAAAATATGAGTTTTTACAAAGAAAATTATCACTCAGTAAAAACTGATTTTTTTACAAATAATAAACAAAATAAAACACTTTTGCTGAAACAAATTTTGAATCTAACTAAAATGAGCTCATTAACCCTCAGCTCTCTACATCAAGCTTGAGAGTATAAATAATACACGCCTTATTACAGAAATGTTTTCCTCACTAAACCTTGTTATTTTATATAAACCTTTATATTAAGTTGTAATGACGGGTTAGTTATCTGTAGTCATGTTTACGTATAATCACGCCGGAGCGAGTAAGTGAAGATTTTCCACATCGGGTGTTCGCATAACACCAATATAATCCTAATTGGGGTTCCCTCATTAGGAATCACCTATTTTGATATTTTTTTGTTAGTGTTTGAGATAAAAGACGTTTTACTTTATCAAAAGAAAAACATATATATTTTTAGATCAAGTGAATAAAGTATCTTCTCAGACGATGGAAGAGTTGTGAAGGATTTCAAAACGTAGTGTTCAAATAGGACAGTGAGGCACTAAAACATGTGTACTCGAACTGGTCAGTATCAAAATCTACTAGGATGATAGTCTACAACCGTATTAAAGTACCAACTTTAATGCATGGAAGTGAAACATGGACATGAAAAAGCCTGAAAAGAGTCGGAGAAATACTGTATAAATGCATGCACGGAGAAAAATCCATGGGATGATAATGAATGAAAGAATATATGAACATGTGACGAATGTGAATTTTAGATTGATGTGTTAAGTATGACGAAGAAGGGTAATCTGAGAAGATTTAGGCATGTGGAAAAAAGGACGAAGAAAAACTAACAAAACAAATATACAGAGCAAATGTGAGTGAACAGCGTGGTAGAGGAAACTGAGGAAAGTATGGTTGGATCAGGAAAATGATATTTTTTAATGAAAAAAAATAAGAAAGTCAGATAAATCATAGAAGTATATGAGGTGTATGGATATGGTAGAGGCGAAAAATGTGTGTTGGAATAAGAAAATCTAATACTCTGTCTTCTCTATCTACCCCAACAGGGAAATGGCATGACGGTGTATATGGATGAATAAATTGCGTTTTTATCAAACATACAAAGAGGGAAAAAAATAACAAGGTGACATAAGGTACCTACTGAGATAAAAAGAAAAATCAGAATAGGGACAGGGTAAAAAAACAGATGCAAATAACTTTGAAAAGGAAAAATTCGAAGAAGATAAAACGTACATAATATACTCGTATATTTTATTTTGCCATCATTCCATGCATTTTAGAGTGGTTGTTTGAAATTTATTATTTCATCTACAATCAGACAATCGCCTGGGGATAGTCCTAATTGGATGTATCTCCGCATTCATTAACTATTCTAGGTTTTTTTAGATATATTTCTGTGCCTGATTGGGAGTGTCCAATTTATTGTTGACTTAAATGTATCATGGTCTGCATCGCGCTGTTGCAATTGCCACTGCAGCGGAGATTATTTGCGCTACAATATACTCGTTGCGGATGTGATTTAATTTAGTGACTCCTAGTGACAACTAGAACATACGTATCTGTGTAGTATTATAGAGCAATTGTTCTTTATTGTGTTCTAGTCACCAACATTAAACTCCGTTTGTGAAAGTGGGTCTCACCACCTTCTTGTATATTCTACTCTTCAGTTAATCAAGACTGAGACAAGTTTCTAGCTATACCAAACTATTTTGATATGTTAATAATAAGGTGCATATTTCCGTGTACTGCTGCGGTTGAGTCAAGATTATTGTATTAATTGACCATGAGAATATTTCTAGGTTTAATGTCGATTGTTGCAATGCCAGTTTCCATTAATGTTTCATCTTATTTTTCTCCAAAGTCTTCGCATTTTTTTTCGTTCCTCAAAGTTTTCGCAATATTTCCATAACATAAAATGAGAAAGGGGTAAAAGCAGATTTTGGATGAAGTTCAACTATTACTATGATCGGTTTGTGATTTCCACATAACTAAATGATTTTACTAATATTTTATTTTTGTTATAAATTTGAAGCTATTTTTGGGACATTTAGATATCGATATATAATCTTTTTGTTTTGTTAAAAACAAAACGTTTTGTTAAACAAAACAAAGGTAGAAGACGTTTTAAAGGTGTGCGAGAAAATGAAGTGGCAACGAGCAAGACATGTAGCCAGAATGTCAGACTCCCGATGGACAACTGAAATAATCCAATGGTACCCATGAGGCATAAAGAGGCCAAGAAGAAGACCGAAGGTACGCTGGATAGATGAAATCAGGAAGCATGGCAGCATCACATGGCACCAACGAGCAAAACATCGAACTATTTGGAGTCAACTTGGGGAGACCTTTATCCAGCAGTGGATCGACCCTGGTTGACAATGATGATGATGAGGACGATATAATATCTAATATTTCCTCGTAATTATTTATATTTTTCTTATTATAAATACAAACAAAAACGAGGATTTAAAGTAATAAGATAGAAAAAATAAATTTTATTAATTGATTTAATTTTTAATAAATCCCTTATTTCAATAAAAAAATCCTCAGATATCTATGGTACAGAACAAAGGGCGATTACCTAAAATATGCTCACCATGTCGAACTTCTCACGGTGTGTAACTATAGAAGCCCCGAAACAAGAAGTATATTCCTACTGAAGGTTTTTCAAGGTTGCTTTAACTGTCCCGCGATTCTAGAAGCACTAAGTTTATATGTACCTAATATATATAGACGTGCAAAGGATCACCCTCTGTTCTACATACCAACTTACAAGAAGAATATCATGGCTACATACTCAGTGACGCATGCTTTAGAGATATTGAACCAACTGAATGACACTGTGGATATATTCTCGGTACCGCCTAGCAATATGAGAATAATTCTGGCTGATATTCTTCCTAACGAATAAGCTAACACAAGAATCAGACTTTCTTTGTGTAACATGAGAAACCCGTGCAAAGTGGATAATTTTTTTTACTGGTATCATACATAAATATTTATTCCCATAAAGGCTTCGTTGTATTGATTTGATTTGTGCGCAAGTATTGTTAATTCTTCAAGTAAACACTGTTTAGAAATAATTTATGCGTTACAATTTTGTCGATGATCATAGATTGGCATAAAATAAAGACATGTTTTATTGTTTTAAGAAGTCTTTCTAAAAAAGCTAACTGAAAATCTTATAATCATTTCAACCTATTTTTTGTATGTGATCGGTAGCAGTTCGAACAGAATTCAGTCTTGTCTGTGCTCCCCTGTCTGTGGTGATGAAGTGAAATCAAAAGGTGGAATAAACAATGTTTGTTAAAAACAAATTATAATGTCTTTAAACCTCCTCAATGTAAATGTCTCGACTATAAATAATATAATAACACTAAGTATTTTGTAACTCTTCTCTCGTACGGTTTTCATTTCATAGTCATATTTTCATTGCATTCAATATTTTCAATGTTCCTAAAAGAGGTAACTGAAGTGTAATTTTATTAATTTAAACCTCAGAAGTTTTTAAGAGTATTAAGAAACATTTAAAATTAATATTTTTGGACGGTGTTTCTCGTGCGGTTTTTTCTCTCCTAGCCTGATTTTAAGTTTTTTCTTCCATGCTTTATTCTCAGGTAGTTCGATAGGTTTCTTCCAGTTCTCCAGGAAATGGATTAATTGGACACCCTCCACGATATGACTGACAGTCTGGACAATTGAACATGAGCACAAAGGGGAATCAATGAAATCACCACCTTTGCAAGGTGTGTACACTGCAAGCGTGTAATTATCTCATTAGGTCTAATTATTGACAAAATTAATTTTCCTTAATTAAAGACACGCTTTCTTCAACGTTATCTACAGCAAATGAATCACATTTGTTTCCTTTTCGTCCATTTAATTTTTTTTCGTTTGTCATCTATATGCAATTTAATGCATTATATAAAACTTATCACATGTAACTTTGGATGCAGGAATAAAAAAAAATCGTTACTATCGTAGTCGTTGCTGGGCCTTGTAGTCGAGAATCCCCTCGCTATTCTAACGTCAATTCAGTTGAAAAGCGAATTTGTGCCGTGGAAATTTTTATAAGTGAATGACCCGACCCGTTGCACACCAGCAAACTCACCGGCATCCCCGCTGTGCTGTATCCGACGGCACACCGAATTGAGACGATCGGAGCACATCGGCATGTTTTTTTTTTCTTTTTTTGAAAGAATAGATATGACCGAAATCATAAATATCCTTATACCTCCGAATACTAAGCGGAAAAAATGCCTGTGTCATTCGAGGGGAGTAGCACAGCGCGGGGTTCGAACTGGCGACCTTCCGCACGGAAGTCCAATAGTCTAAATCCAAGTAAGTTGGCTAAATGTAATTCAATGTTTAATATAAAACTTCTCCACGTAACTTTGAATGAGGAATAAAAAAATCGATAATATGCTCATTATCTAGATAGATTTCATTTTAGTCAGTCATTCCTTGGCACGTTTTCTGGGGTTTTCATACACATACACATATTTCCCTTAACATATACACATACGGGGAACTATTCAATCCAACGGTCGCCATCACCAACTTCCTCTTCTTACAGTCAATGTACAGCACCGGTACAAATACTGTAAAATAGGTGGATAGCTGCCATTTAATACTCGGAAATTCCGGTTTATTTTTTGCGTTTTCGGTGAAGAGCAGGGGGAAGAGATTCCTCTTTGGCAGATATAAGTTTGTCGTAAATAAAACACAGTACACGTTCCGGAAGTTGAAAATATATTATGATCATTTTTCGCTCCTTATGTGCAGCCCATCGCTCATCGTAAGCCCCTTTATTCACTCGTGTATGCCGTCACGGCTTGCTAAAACCATGCTTACGCGCGTATGGACTATCGAAGGCCACGCATAAGGAACATTTTATAACAATAGGTACAGATATCAGCAATAACTCTATAATATTTACACTTCTTACTCAGACAATAATACAAATAAAATCATCGATCTAGGTGACGCATACGTCCGATACACTCAACTTATTTATTTTTTTGTAATATTTTTAAACTTAAATAAGAGTGGGTTCAAATGCCGAACAATGCGCCTTTAAGAAGCTTCTGCTCTTTAAATGGTGATATGTCAATTGTCCTTTTATTATTATAACCCATCATTTGACGATTTCCAACGCTTGGTTCGTAAGACTTATGCCTTCGTACCCGAGAGTTACGGATTCGATTCCCATTGGAATTTAGACTTTTCAAAAATGGATTCCGTCTAGTTTTACCTGAAGGTATCTTTAACACTTTTCTGGTTTGTCGAAAAAGATTGCCAGATGACAGTAAATTTGCCAGATTTTACTTTATGAAAGGAAAGTGTAATATAATTCAATGCAATCTTTTAAATTATTTTAATGATTTTAAAAGCGCTTCTTTATTTATTAAGACCATATTAAGACAAAATTAAATGTAGTATGAATCCAAAGCAAATAAACAATATAAAACCTTTGAAAGTAAATAGTTTAAAAACTTGTAAGTAGAACACGTATGATTAAAAAATAAAGTTTCCACAATCTTTGTATTTACATAGAAGGAAGATATTTTTTATAATCGACCTTAAATAGTTAAAAGTGCAAAATAGACGTCAAATAACTTTACTGTTCATGCAGTTAGACTCTGGAACCAGTTACAAACCAATGTTAGACTAAATCTGTCCTTGGCATACTTACAAATGATGGATAGCTTGTTCGGAGTTTCGGTCCGATGGTAGGACACCTTACTCCTTCATCGGATAAGTTCTGACTGTTAAGATATTTATTGGAAATTTTTGGATCTTTTTGGGAATCGGGAAAGGATAGGTTTGTGGTAATTGTTTTGATTTTATGAATGATTATGAGAAATTATAAACGATTAAATACATATATAAATATGATGATATATACATAATATTAAATACAAATATACATAAATTTGTGTCGTCACACACTGTTTTATATTGAATGGGTGAAAAAAAAAAATGAAAAAATGAATTGTGAATAAATTATAAGAATGAATATAGTATATGTAGATAAGTAAATGAGTGGGGAAATGTGTGTGACTTTTATAAATATATTAAGGTGTAGAAAATGTTTATTGAAGGTGAGAAATGCGGTTGCCTATGGGGGTAAACTGTCTGCCGGAGGAATTATCGATGATGGGGTGTTCAGAGTGACAATCGAGGGGTCATTTGGGGGGATGATTAGAGTTAAAGAGGGGGGGGTCGGGGGGATGTTTCGCAATATTGATTTCGGACGAGTGTGTCTGTAACTGGTGTTCGCGTTGTAGTTATCTAAGGCTTTTATGACTGGATTGGGATGACGGGATATAGAGCTGTAGAACCTTTCGGCCAGAGCGCGCATATGTTCGGGGATAGTATGTAGTTTGGTATCTGCGTGGAGTCTTGAATTACGGACGATGTAGGGTGCTTTTAAAATTATGCGGAGGGCTTTGTTTTGAATCCTTGGCATACTTTAAGAAGCGACTGAAAAACTCTGAATTTCTAGTCAGTAATACAACGGTTTGTATTACTGACTTTTCTTTCCTCTCCACTATATTGCGGTCTCTATTTTTTCTCTTATGGAAGCATTTTTATTATAATTTTTACATAAAAGCATTTAAAATATTTTGCTAAATATATTTTTCTATCCATGTGTGACGTTCATTCTCAAAATGGTGGAATTGTTTTATTTAGCAGCCCTAGTTTTCATTGGTATGCACCTAAAAACGTCATCCGGTGTGGAACAACAAGAACCTTCTCCTTCATTATTCATCCATTTGTAACAACCAAATCCAAAATGCACTTCCTGCGATACCATTCCCAAGAGGACAGTGGAGATTGTTTCATTTTTGTCTAGTACATTTAATACAAGCATTATTTGCAATTTTTGTTGTACCTTTACGATCAAATATATAATATTTATTTGAATTAAACATCCATAACATGACAACACGAAGCTTTAATATAAGCGAATATGGTTATGACGACCTCCGTGGCCTACTTGTAGTTGATAAGACGTTTGACTTCTATCAGGGGTTTCAGGTAAGATTTTCGACTGTACTAAAAAGAAGAAAAAAACGTTCCTTGTCTGGTAAAAATAATTTATTTGGTAACAATAATCGCGTGTGTCAATTCCGTATGTGTATATTTCTGCCTCTTCAAATTTGGTAGTGTTGCTTACACATGCAATGACGATCCGTGAGTTCTGAGCTTACTCAAGTGGTTTTAAACCTACATGCTTGATTACTGGAACCGAACACAATATTGTTTCACGACCACGCTCTTCAATATATCCAAATTACCATATCGAATCTTTTGAAACACAAAATACCATTACGCCGATTCCCTATCGGGGTAGATAGACTTTTCTTTCGCGACACACATCATTCGCGTCATCTACATCCATACACCTCCAACAATTCATGTTACTTTTTACATTTTCTCCTTTCAAAATATCGTATACTTGATCCAGCCAAACTTTCCTTGGTCTTCCTTAACAACGGCTACCACTTACATTTGCAATGTATATTTTTTTAGAATATTTCTTTATTCTTTCGTTGAAAGTGCTCAAAAGCATCTTAGTGTGCTCTTTTTCATGTACGACATTTCATCTACGACACTGCTGAGTTACTGATAATACGTATTAAGAATAACTGCCCACAAGCAAAGGACATCTACATATTTTTTTTTGCGTTTGAATTTGAGCTAAAAATACGAAATTACTTTACTGAAAACCCAATAGAATCAAGTGCTTATTAAAAAATATTTAAAATTTTTAATTTAATGGGCCCTTGTTCAGCATTTATGTTGGATTAATAAGTTTTTTATTTTTCACAAATGCCTTTTAAAATTAACGACTTAAAAAAATATTTTGACCTTTTTAACCACAGTTTTATTTTATGAAACCCTAACACAAGAGTGGCCGTCATTAGGTTTTTAACGTCCGTCGACCTTAAATGTCGATAAACATGTACAAAATAATTTTTAAACAAAATATGTTTTACAAATGTGTAAAAATTTATGAGACGCTTCTTTTAATTCCAAGTTATTTTTCACTAAATGTTGATAGTTAAAAAAATTTATAATTTATCTTTTATAAAATTTAGACGAGAAAATGATTTATATAAATAGCGAATTTTCACAAATATATAACAACCATGGCTAAAATTTTATTCATGAAAAATTATCAATTTTTGATTTCTACTTTAGTGAAACCGTTATACGAAAAATCTTGACAAGTGAGCAAACTCATATGGGATAAAAATATTGACGTAGAAGAAAGGTGACATAAGAATAAAATAAATACATCATGAAAAGTCAAAATAGACGGGATGTAATATAATTATCATGTGGTCAAATCTATAAATATCATCATTGTTCGCGTTTAGGAAAACATTTATCTCAGAAAGAATAACAAAATCATAAAATAAATAATGTTCATACAATAAGTAACTTTACTTCAAATTTATCAATGGACAACGCATAACTCCTATTTTTTTCGCCAGAATATCACTAAAATATTTAGAAATAGCTACTAACTTTGAGCTCTCCTTTATTAATATAAATAAAGTAATATAAACAAAACATTAAGGACAATACTTTGCCTCTGGAGTTGAGTAACCCTGCATCAACATGTATGAAGCTCTTCATTCTGCAAAGCAACTTACATATCGTTCTACTAATGAGGCCATGTGTTTTCTATATCTCAAGATCTATCCATAAAGTTCTCGAAAAAATCCAATTCTTATTGTTCTGTGTAAGTGTTGTTCCACTAGAAACAAATCTAAGTTCTTTACCACTATAAAATAAGTCTTCCACAATTACGTAAGTCTACTTGGTAGAATTTGGTAATATTTTGTGATATACATACATTTATTGATTTAAATATACATATTAATATTGAATAATTTTAAACAATGACTTCGTAATTACTCTTTTTATTATTACTACTGCTTTTTGTATATCCATGTTAGTTTAAGATGAAGTTTTGTATTTTTTGTCAATAATTTTAAGCACTTGTTTAACTTGTCATATGATCATTTGTATATTATAGACATTTCTTCTAGTCCAGTGGTTGCGGTTGTGATTCTCGTTGGTATCTTTTTTTTTTAAAAACGATTTTCTGTCAAATATCACTAAGGGTCTTTAACCTCTTTCTGATTGATTGGTAGATATTGCTAGAAGGCAATTACTCCGCCAGGTTATACTGTTTACAACGAAATTGTAACACAATGCAATCAATATACGTTAAGGCGTAAGAAAACGTTTAACAAATATTGTCATGAAAAACGTTAGGTAAATCGCGTTTTTTTTTTATTTTGGATTTTTTTTTTGTATGTATCAATATTCTTATGTGTTTTATTTTTCCAGGTAAACAAAAGTCTTAATTTAAATCATCCCGTAGCTCATTCTCCATAAAAGGGTTTTATTTACTGTTTTCTAGGAAGTAATCAAATATTCAGAGAAAGGGAATATACGAGTATGTACGATGCCCATAGCTGTCAAGAGGTATTTTATCGATATTGTAAAAAAATATGTGATTGACATTTTGAGAAGCTCAAACAAAAAAAAATATTTTTCTATGTGTGAAAATATTGTGTTATTTTTTACAAAATAACTGAATAAATTATTTATGTGTTCACCAAAACTATAACATCTGACTAGATATTGATGTCAATTTTAAATTCATAAAACTCCATTTTAAATTTTAATGTAGAAAAATCAAAGTTAAACGTTTAAGAGCTGTTTATCCTTTATTTATTTCCTTAGTGATAGCTGTTTCTCCATCGCTAACTGTTTAACACATTTTTTGCTGTATTAAGTACAGCCTGCCACATTATTAATATGTGGTAATCATAACCATCTAACCATAAATAAACTGAAACCTTTTTAAAAATAAACTGGGTTCCGACGGGAATCGATCCTGTAATCTGTATTCTTACGAATTAAATAAACAATAGATAGTAAAATATATTCAATTTTTCTTCCCAACGAATGCATTTGTTCATCAAAAAATTGAAAAAAAACCTCACAGTTTATTCGTTTGTAAGCTTTCAAAGATTTTTCTGCCTACGGTGTAAAATCTTTCAATAAATACCGCGCATTTGCAACTCAACACTAACGTAGCATCTGTCGCTTTGACAGCTCAACACTAACGTATATTTGTCGTTTATCAACCGATAGGAAAATTAATAAACAACAAGCAATGAAAATGAGAGTTGTTGGTAAGTTGAACTACTGAAATGCGGTATAAATACCGAAAAATCTTAAACCATATTTTATTGTTATCTTAACGACAAAATTGCGGATATTTGAGTGAGTCTCATAAGATCTTGAGCGATGATTATGAAATATCAAAACTTCACCAGTACTTTTATTTGAATCAAAAGACACATTCGAGCGTTCATCATTTAAAACTTTGAAAATTAGTTTCCACAATAATTCAAGGAAACATTGTTTTGCTAACTGAGTTTGAGGAACCTTGGAATAAACTGTCCGTAAATAGTTACGAGCTCTGACATTGAACCAGTTTAAAAACTCTCTGGACAAGTTCCTAAAGTCAAACCAAGAAATGTTGTTTAAGTAGTTCGTTCTTCTTATTTTGTATGGTACAACCTTATATTAAAGAATGTGACCGGGAAACAATATTACATTTGGCCCCAATAATCGAGTATTTAGTTTTAGAACCACTAAATTAGGCACGGAACTCGCTGTTCATCATTGTATGTATTGATAACGTTACTGAACATAAGGATACACCAACATTCGATCAAGTAATCGGTGCCTGCGAGTATTGTTAGCTGAAGAAGATGTATGAAAATTAAAAATCATAGAAAAAAAATCATAGAAACGTAGAAGTTGTAAGAGAAGGTGTATGGAGGTATAAGAGGCTAAAGATGTATGTGTCGAGATAGGAAATTCTAATATTGTGCCCTTTCTGTTTGCCGCAACAGGGAAATGGTGTGAAGATTTGTATGCGTGCGTTTAAAATTGTTGTTTTATTAAAATTTATATATGTTATATTTGACTCGTATATGTGATCACTTAGGATAATTTAAAATTATAAAAGTGTCTTTGAATTGTATATCTGGTCATTTATGATTATTTAAAATAAGAATTATCTTTGACTCGTATATCTGTCTGATCACTTAGGATTATTTAAAATAAGAGTAGTATCTTTGACTCGTATATCTATCTGATCACTTAGGATTATTTAAAATTAGAATAGTATCTTTGACTCGCATATCTGGTCACTTATGATAAATTAATATTAGAATAAATAACGGGCGTTCCTCGCAATCGGAGAAAATTGTTAATCAATTCTGTAGATAGGTGAAGCACGTACTTGTATTTGTTAATCAGATTACATTTGCTAC
Organism: Odontocerum albicorne; assembly: GCA_949825065.1. NCBI lineage: Eukaryota > Metazoa > Arthropoda > Insecta > Trichoptera > Odontoceridae > Odontocerum > Odontocerum albicorne. The sequence goes on from CATKWJ010001135.1 coordinate 44,973, forward strand.
ACCCGGACACCCGGGGTTCAGTCGATAAGGATATTAAAATTTCAAGATAACCCACGGGTTCAATCTGTTGCAAACAATTACTGAGCAGATTTATACAGCGTTTGAATTTAACGCCACCCAGACTCTTTTAGAATTGTTTTATAGCGGTTAATAAGCTACGCTACATATAAATACAATTTCAGATTTAGTTAATATAGACGTTTTCTTTGCAAAAATGTTTAGCATTAGACTACTGACCTTTACTGAAAATATTGATATTGTATTAGTAATTTGTATACCTTTATAGATTTAGATGTGATTTGGGTATTTGAGAACAGTCAATGGCACTCCCTATTAAATTTTTAATTGACTCGGCCGAATGTCTCCACTACTCGAGTTATAAAGTCAATCAAACTGCATAATCCGTAGTATGCAATGTAATTTACCTAATAAGTAAAACAATGTTGTGTATTTTACCAGTTTGATACTATACGTATTAGTATCTGGAAACAAATAATATTATTTTTATAATTCACCGTGGCAAAAAATAAAAGTTTGCTGTGTGTTTTCGAACTTTGAAAAGCATTCGACTGCGCTATAAGAAGCAAGCTACGGTAAATATTTAATGGATATGTTGCAAAATGTAAAATAATTCTAAATATTGCGTCTTTGTTTACTAAAAACTGATCATGTATTAGAGTAAACGGTTTCTTGACTTATAAGTTTAATATTTCAAAAGAGTAAAGTAAAAATGTATTATGTCACTCTGGTTGTTAAATAATTACTCAGAATCATGTATGCAGGAATTACAGAGGTCAATGGGGAACATACAAATGTCAAATGGAATGTAGTTTTATCGGAGATTTTTAAAATAATTACAGAGTATGATAAGTTATTGTTTGACATGCTTATTGGTGACAATCTCCTCCAATCAACAAGAAATATGTTACAGAGTCGAAATAATATAAGGTTACACCATATTGGAGTTCTCTATAAAAAATGGGTTCCAACAAAAATGGAACTCGTGTTGGAAGACAGGTATCTTATCAACTAGGCCACGAAGGTCGTCTTAAAATCATCAAATACAAAAGATGGAAGATAAGCATCTTATCAATTGTAATACGGTAATCCGCTGTTGAAAGACATCAAAATCAAATGAAAAGTAACGAATTTCATTCCATAATTTTCAAAACTTGTCATATTCATATTTTCGATACATACGAGGAGAGGTCAATAAGTTTAATGAAGGTGTTAAGGGAGGGGGTGGTAGTGCGCATGCGCATGTTTCAACAATGTAGCACATTATAAGTAAATTAATTAAGTTTTAGTATAAGTTTGACAGTATTGTTTAAGATATCGTCAAGAGAGTATATCAAATATTAATGACATCCGAATATGGAATAAAAAAATAATGTTGCGCAGTCATTACGTTTCTCACAAAACAAGGGAAAACAACTCAAATCATTTTGGAAGACATGTTAGTGGTTTACGGGAACAGTTGTTCTGGAAAACCAATGGTTCGCAATTAGCATAGTCCTTTTTAAGCAAGGGAGAGAATCGATTGAAGACGATCTCCGATCAGGATGACCTGTTGAGGCCACGTCTTCAAACATCGTCAAAAAAGTAGAAAAGCTCGTGCAGGAAGATGCCCGGCTAAATAAGCAACAGCTTGCAAATATGGTTGGAGTATCACCCACAATCATTTTGAATATCGTTCATCTGCATCTATGTTAGGCATGTCAAAAGTCAGCGCAAGGTGAGTACCCTGAATGCTCACGCCACTTCAAAAACAACAGCAAATCGAATGTTCACGATAGCTTTCGGACCTCTGTATAACAATGAAAATGAGCTTTTGAGCTAAATTATTACTGGAAATTAAACTTGAGACTATGCAGTGGCATGAAACGGGCATACAGCTCACTAAGAAGTTCAAAGTGTCGCAATTGACTTAAAAAAATATGGCTACAATTTTTTGGGGTGTCGAAAACATACTGCTGATAGATCACAAAGATACTCGTATATACGAGTATATATGGTACATATATATATTTTTTAAAACGTGAGTTTCTTAACTTGCTGAATGAATTTAATTTTCACGTGGCCATTGTCACAAAAGAATTTCAAGGAATTTTTAGATGAAAACAGTTTTTTCTTCGCAATTTCGACAAAAAATAAATATCAAAAATTAAACCTTCAAAGTTTGTTTTAGTAAACAGTAAACAAATTTTTCGTATATCGCTCCATAAATTTAATGAATATTGTGGTAATTTATTTGCATAGGAAATTAATTAAACCATTTTTATCAAACGAAAAAATACTATAACATGTTTTAGTATTTTTTCGTTTTTGTTTTGACCATATACAATTATTAAGCGATCTTTACATTTGATGTAACACTGTGCACAGAAAAAATCTTTGATGTAACACTGTATACATAAATATTTTTTTATGTAACACTGTGTACAGAAATATTCCAACTGTTTGCAGATTTACTCGTAGTTTTTCAAGAAAATTTAAATATTGTTACACGAGATCCCCCTGGAAATCGCATACTAAGAAAGCCCCCTTAAAGATAAAGAGGTGGCTGGTGCTAAACTTCCCCAGAATGTATCATATTTAGCAACATAACAGATCCAACATCTACATTAAGAAAAGAAAAAAAACATAAAAAAACCTTGTTTAGTTAGTTTTCTTGACATAAAAAGAAATATATTGTAGATAAGTGTACATTAAAGCAGACTTTAATTTTCTTGTTGTGGTCAGTCTTAATAACACTTCTGATCCGCCCTTCCTATATTTATTTAAACTGACCAATTTTTTCTATGTTTACAAATTCACTGAGAGCGTTCACTATTGATGGCTGCCAAACAAATACTAAACAACGTAGCGTCTTAAAACTTGAAACTTAAGCTTTATAAGTTTAGTACTTTCTACCATAGTAATTTTTTAAAGCAACAACCACCATCTATACTTCAGGTCGGGTACTTCTGGGACCACCCTCGTAAGACTCCAGGATCACAATGACTGAATACTTCTACTTTAGTCTGTTGATGCAGTTAAAAGAAGAAACTGTAAAGGAGGAAAAGGTGTACTACTTTTGCATGACAATGCACCCGTGCACAAAAGCAATTCTGCATTGGCCGCTCTTCACAACTGTGACTTCCAAACATTAAATCACCCACCCTGCAGTCCAGACCTGGCTCCGTCTGACTATTATTAGCTTCCAAATATGAAAAAAGAACTTCGAGAGAAGAAATTTATTTAATGAAAAAGTTTAAAGTGCAATTTCGGCTAATTTTGAAGGAGAGATCTTTTTTTTCGGGGGTGTAAATAAGTTTAATGAAATATCTGAAAAATGTATTCGAAATAATGGTAAATATATTGAAAAGGAAATATGAACAAAAATATCCCCTTTTTCCCCTTCGTTCCGCGAATTTATTGACTTCTCTTCGTACCTCTAAGCGAGTGAGATTTTGTAAGTAAAATAAAAGATTTATTTTGTAAGTAATGTAAAAAACATAATTGTTGCCGCCATATACAAAATAACTGAATAGATAAAAACATTTGAGCCTTGTCCGTTTTATAGATAAATTCATGTGTTTGGGAAAAAAACATCGGACGTACCTTGTACGTCCATACTCTCACGAGGTAAAAATTCTCTCGCCTTACACCACACGGCCATACTCCTTTAGAGGTTAAAATAATCAGGTCGCGAAGAAACCTTCATGTTTCGTTGACATTATTTTGTGCGCTTAATAATCCCAATTCTCCTTCATAACTTGGCAAAAAATTCATGCATACCATCATACCACACAACATTTTACACATATGGAAGATAAATGTTCTACCACTAGGCTATGGAGATTGTCGCGTCAGATTGCGGTCTGCATTAAACTTTTACTATCTCAGAATTTCACTTTAAATTCAGAATTTACATTTATCCACATGTGAAAATATATCAAAATTACTCGTAAAAGAGGACGTCTTTTTACTACATTCATTCATCCATTTCCACTGTTTATTTTATACGTCTCATGAAAAGTAAAGTTTAATATGATTAACTGCACAATCTTACATTATATTATGAAAATATTCCAAAGGTTTCAATTTGATTTTGTAATACTTTTATTGGATCGTTACTATATTTTATTTCAAATTGAATGCACAAAGCTAACATTCATAACATTTTATTTGATAAAATAATATAAATAAGTTATAATTATCTCTCGGTACCTATAAATTAACGTGTCTTTTAGAAATATTGTGTTTTTATTAAAAATAAAAAAAACATCAATTTATTTTACTTACCCAAACCATAGATATACCGATTTTTTTATCACACATTTCAAAGATGAATGAATTCAAGTTATACCCAATGAATAATATCGAGTTATCTTTCAGCTCGTATTCATCTTCCGTTATGAAAGCAATAAAGCTGTATTCTCAAGTATATGTTATGTAATAATCGTAACCTTCTTACTCCAATATTGGTTATTTATTGAAAAAAAAACTTAATTTATATTTTTTTTATTCCTTGATTGCGGTTTTGCTTAGTTTAAAGTTGTTTTCATAAATCCTATATTCATAATTTTATTTTTCTAAATACAAGATAAACTGAAATCACGAACGTTTCATTGCACTCAATGCGAAAATGCAATTTATTCCCAAAAGTCTTTAAATAAAATTATTCAATTCGTAACGCACCTTTTTAACACGAATTTCTACGGGAACATTTCCAAAAAAAACTAATCTAACTGATTTAGTAATTTTATTCTTCTCCTTTTAAGTGTATTTTATTTTGCAAAACTTTGACAAAATGTCAATTTTAATTGAAAATTAATTCAAGTTTCACCAGAGAAAATAATGAAAGTAGGCTTTATCGCTGAAATCTTAGCAAATATTAATTTTCTTAGTCACGTAATCCGTCTTCGCTTTTTTGTTTTAAATATTGAATTTCTTTCAGACAACATTTAAATAATTAGCAACCAAGAAAAATCACTCATTTTCACGGTATAAATTTTAGCAGCTGAAAAACATTAAGTAACTAATAAATGGGCTGTCGAGTGAGACTTCTTAAGGTCTAGAAGACTATGACGAGATATTACATTATGTATCAAACATTATTCAGACTCATTTAAATCGAATAAATATTATTACAAAGGAATAATGAAAAAAAATGTTTAAAAAATGTATTCGTGGTGTGCGATGAATAAATAACACTTGGATATTAAAAAATAAACTTATAAACAATCAAAGTCCCAATTATCTTCGAAAACGCTATTAATTATAATACGTAGAAAAAGGTTTGTGACAAACGACGTAAATAATTATTTTTCGGCAGTGGCCTGTCTTTTTCGACCCATGTCGAAAAGATTACTGCTAAGTGTTTGAGGATTTTGGGCTTCATAATGAGACATTCGAAGGCGTTCAAGGGGAAGTAAGTTACCAAGATCTCTATTGTACTGTGGTTAAGAGTAAACTGAATACAACTCCAGTATATGATCTTATTACGCTGTCCACTTGAACGCTCCAAAGAGGATGCAAAGCGGGTTTTAATATCATATGAACTATAAACTCGGTTTTAGAAAGAACGATATTAACTTTTGTTATTGCCGCACCTTAATTAAAGAAGAATTTCTGTTCAATTTAATTATTTATGTTTTAAAAAATGGAATAAAGTACTGCGAAAAAATGGGATTGATGAACTTCTGAATAACTTCAAGAAGAACGATATTACAGGGTGTATTACTGTGCGAAAATTATAGAAATAATTATTACTCGAATTTTTCTGTACCTAGATTGTATCGATTTGGAAATGAAAATGCTCGAGTCTTGAACATATCAGAGACAGTTTAACATACGTACATATTAAAGTTATTTCGGGGGATTTTTGTATATTCAAACAATGAATCCGGAGCTATCGTGGATTTTGTTTCAATAAACTTTCTTCAATGATGTAACATTTAGGGTTTAAAACTAGGTTTTTGAAATATATTTTTTTTGTTTATTTTGTAAGAATCCTTCCATGCGCGGAATATTGCTCCATGCCTTTCGAAACTTGACCTGTGATGTTTATATGTAATTCTTTCTAATTGTTTATTAATTTATGCGGTACCCTTTATTTAAACTTATCCGAATCGATGATTAGATATATTGAATGGCGTTGCTGGGAGACAAATCTTCGCCACCATTAATCGAGGTTTCGGGTTTAAAGTCTCCGAAGTAGATTTGGAACTCGTTCATAATCCTACGTATTAGCAATACTATTGCACGTGAAGCGCGTGCAAGTATTGTTACCAGAATAACCCTTTTACAAGACTAGCAGTATTTTTTAAATATTTTTTCGACTTAGGTACATCAGGAAACAAAACTGTTCCATTCGCCACACGCTGTTCGACCACTCTCATAACTCAGACATCATCTGAGTAAATACTACCCATTTAGCAGTTAATATGATGTAAAAGAAATTGAAATGGTATATTGCAAATAAAAACAAGGAAAAAATATTCTGCGAATTAAAAATCATCAGTAAAGAGGCTGCAACTTAACCTGTTTTTATGCTGAACGAACGTGTCTTCTAGGAGTCGAGTGATATGATAACGCTGAATGCAAATTTGATCCGTTTCAGTTGTCGGCGTGAGTGGTTGGCTGAAACTTAAAACAAAGTCAAATAAAATCAACTTACCCCATTGAGAGCGCTCTTATTCGGACGATTGCTGAAATGCTCGATTACTTCCCAATTAGATTTTCGCGGTGTGCCTTGTTCAGTTGGAGTTCCACTGGCTGCGGAGTTGGCAGGAGTTAATGGCGTGCCGGGAGCTCCTCGCGGAGGCTCGCAGAATCCACTTGGACCTGCTACCCCGGGCAACGCTGGTATGGTACCAGGGGGGTGCCGCAAAGAAGCGCTTCTTCGCGACACCCCAGTCATTTTCGAAGTCCCTGGTACAGCAAAGTCCTGTGAAAAAAAATCGTGTTCCCATTAGTTTGCTTTTTTGTTTGACAGTTTGGTCCACTCTTGTTATACAAGGAGACTCGAATGTCGTTAGCAAATTTGGTTAGCCCAGGCTAGCCAAACATTTACCTAGATGTGCTCTATTCTGTTTGACAGAAACCGTCGCGTGCCAAAGGACATTGATATATTTAATATAAATTAATAGCTAAACTTCCAAGTTCAAATTATATAAATCAATTACATATACTTCCAAAATAATTGGTAAGGAAAAAGAAGCAGCATTCATTTTCAATATAATATAATATCATTCATAAATATTTCCATGTTAGATTTCACGCTGCGTATTGAGAATCTTAATTATATTATCTAATGGATATTAGTTACTCTGGATCTTGTTGGATTTTTAAGGTTATTTCTCATTGAGAAAGGATTTCCGCGTATATAAGTTAAATAAAACATCACAAGCATTTCCATTGTTAATTATTTCAAATAAATACATTTTTCTGTGTTAAGATTTTGATAACTAAAATATATATTTTCTTACGCGTCCTCGGGTCACACGGCCCGCTGGTCAGACCTCACTGGTTGGATCTGAACAGCGGGCCGTAGTTTGACAATGCCTGAGCAAGTCTATAATTATAAAAAAAATTGAATTGATTTTCGGCTGGTAAGTTCTCGACGTTTTAATAAATATTGATCTAGAATTCATTAATGTAAATCTAATAACTTCAACAAATTGATAATGACAAAGCATCTTAATGAACAGTTAATTTTGAGAAAAATGTGATATTAAACGATATGAATAAAATAAGTCAGAATTTCTGCACGATATTTTAAATTGCTTATTTTTTTAATAAACTATCTACCCACGCTAGGATGGTTTGTACCACCGCATCAAAATTACTTTTAGACAAAATTCGCATTTAAGTTGTTGAAAAAACGCCGTTATGTTTTAAAAGGGTTATTGTATTTGTACAACCTTGTATACAGCAGTTATATATTTCAATGTAAATGTTTATTTTTAATTTATTCGTATGGTACCACTCAACAATCAGAGTTAGTTAAACGAGCATATTGAAGAACGTGACTGAGATACAATATGGTATTCGGTCCCAATGATTGAGTTATCGGGTAAATAATACTAGAATTATCGGGTAAATAAGTAGTCGAACACTTTGCGAACTGTGAGTTACGTTGACTCGTAACTCACAGTTCGCAAAGTGTTCGAGTTTGAAATACTACAATTCTACAATGATCTTATTTTTGATCGCAAAATAAAAAGTGAATATACGTTTGTACCTATCATCAGGAAACAATTATAAGGAGAGAAAAACATTATCGTTGTTAGAAAACATATAATCGTTAAAAATGAAAAAGAAAAACATCCATAAAATGAAATAACTGAGTATGAAACCCTATTATTCCCCTTCATCGTCCAACCGGTGTGAGATGTGGATAATTGGCGGAAATCCTTACAATGACCGGAAGTAAAAATATATAGCAAACAATAATTGTGATATCCTTCGAAAATCTGTTGCTTTCATTTTGCAAAAATATATTTTTTTCTAATACATATGAAACGAAAGATCGTTGATGAAAAGCAATTTAACACTCAGATGATTGACTCGTATTTATTTCCTTTTTTAAACATTTTAATGCAACACAAAACAATTTGATGGGCTTATCGCCAGATGTTAATCTCGTCTGGCCAACGAATGAGATAAATACCTAAAATTGTTAAAACAATGTATCATTTTAAAATGTCTATTGGGGTTTTCAGATTTACTGGACCAGTTCTGTAAAATGGACTTTCTGTTCAGATTCCACAGTTTATACGAGTACATGTAAGACTGCAATACACCAATATATCATATGTTTTGGGGATGCATTTTTGTAAAAATAATGCCATTAGGGTAACACTTGGTCACTAAATAGCGTGGATTATTAAAGAACTCTATAATTCATAATCCTCATAATCTTCTTCCTTTTGTGTATTACTTCATACGTATGGTGCCCTTCAATTTATCTGGATTGGCAATATGGACATTTTGAAGAGCGTGGCCGGGATAAACGTAAGTCGAGTCTTTAGGTTCAGAATTGTTTGTCAACAATAAAACCCAAAATAAAGAGGCAATAACAAGATAAAATCTAACATGTCTAAATATTGTTTCCAGGTGAACTCTTAGAATACTAATATAATTTTTATACATTATAATTTCGGGAATCATCGGGAATCGATACTGAAACACCCGGTAAAAAACAATAGCACCAAAAATTAAGAGGCAACACTAACATCAAATATGTATTTTGAGTCTTAGTATTGTTTCCAGATGAGCTCTTAGAATACTGGGTCAGTTTTATATTTTCGGCTATCATCGGGAATCGAACCCGAAATCCCCGGAAAAAAGTGGTGTCTTACCAATTAGGCAACAGAAGTCGCTAAAATTTTGACTTTACTTGATTTATTTGTGTACAGCAAATATGTTTTTTATGCATCTTAACTTTTTCGTTAGGTAAACAAAAAATATATATTACTGAAAAATAATTTGTTTCAAAATAAAAGTGAACAAATCAGTAATCAACGTGGTATACAACAAATACTGAATTTAATTTAAAAAACTCATAAGAAATTTTGAAATTCAGTTAAGTGAACCGAATTGGTTATGAAATAGATTTCTTCAAATATTTGGATACTTAATTAAATGATGCATAAAAAATTATGAAGTGGTTGAAAAAAATCATACATTTATATAAAAAATGTATTCATTTCAGAATATCGAAAGACCTGTGTGTAACTTTAATATTCCGGGAGTTCAATTTAGCAAAACGTTTATAAAATGTGTTTATTTGTTTCAAATAGGTCTGTTTGGCACTTTGCGTCACTTTTCATGAAAAATATATAGTGTCGACATCTGTGAACTAGTGATAGATTATTTGTAATTAGGAATATTGAATTCAATTCCGAAATGTAACGAAGCTTAACATAAATACGGTAATTAATTAAACATATTCATTTTTAAATATATTTTTTTACCACACGTTTGATTTAGACGTTGCCCACATTTTTGTTCTGAATAAAGAGAGGTAATTCAAAACCAGTCGTGAAAAATAAACGGTTAGTAGGAAAAAAGTTTTGCTAGATTCTATATCCAACAAGTATTAACACATTATTTTGGTCAAATTTTAAATACATAAGTGTCCTAATGTGTTTTCTTTATATAAATTCCAATTCAAAAAGTTTGGTTGGTTGAATAAAATTATGCATGAATAAACGTCAACCGGATTATGTTATATACAAGGAAAGTGCAATATGGCACAGTATATAAAGTGAGATTTTTTTTTGTCTTGTTTGTGCTCCCTTGATGATGAGCTGAAAGCCTTGACACCAACAAATTACAATGTACTTAAACGTCCATAATGTTAACGCCCTTACTATAAATAATATATGAGATTATTTTCATAATTTAACTGCAAGATTTTCGTGTCTTCATTACCGGTAGCACAATAGAATTTTTTCGCAAAAATAAATAACTTACAAATACTTTTTTTGAATCATTACCACTTCGCTTATCCTTCATTAAATAGAAGAGAAAGATAAAATTATATTATTACTTTGGTAATATATCAATTAATTTATGTGATATTTGAATGCACAGTGAAAATTTTTCACTATATGAAATAAAAACTGATAGCAAAATATACGGCTGCAACCTTGATGAACGTTGTAGTAAAAAACTTTGTAAAATGTATTATACACAAATTAAAAATTGGTCAAATTAATTATTCCATATCGAGAAAATATATATTTGATCTACTCGTAAATGAATGCAATACTGAAAGAAAGATATGTTTCAAGTCAAGAAAACCGAATGAGATATATGCAGTTGGAGGTGAAAACTTTCACGATAGAAAAGTAGCCCTCTGTTGTTTCTGCTCACCTCGATTAAAACAAAACAAGTGGAATTTGAATAACTAATCCCACAGCAAAAAAATAATTCAACATATAATAATGCGTTTCCACTACTCTTCAAAAAAACTCGAAAATTTTCACTGAAGAAATATGATAGACCATTCATTTTCAAAGACCTAACGCCAGATTTTTCAAACAGAATTAATGTAAATCATCCATTTAAATAACAGAGAATACAATTAATTTATTTATCTAGTACCCTTCAACATACCCATATTGTTGATTCGGACATATTGAAGAGCGTGGCTGGGAGACAATAGGGTCTTATGTCCCAATGATTGAGCTATCGGGTAAATAAGTACTAGAGTTGACACGTTACTCACAGTTCGCCAAGTATTCGAGTTTGAAATACTACAATTCTACGAGTCTTCATCTAAGAAATAGATCATTCAATATCGATTCAATAGGGTGGGTTTGGAATGGTCTGTCTCTTAGTGTTAGAGATACGGGTGGCGTTACAATGATCTTATTTTTAATCGCAAAATAAAAAGTGGATATACGTTTGTATTTATCTTCAGGAAACAATTACAATATAAGGAGAGAAAAAACTCTATCGTTGTTAGAAAACATATAATCGTTAAAAATGAAAAAGAAAAACATCCATAAAATGAAATAACTGAGTATGAAACCCTATTATTCCCCTTCATCGTTCAACCGGTGTGAGATGTGGATAATTGGCGGAAATCCTAACAATGACCGGAAGTAAATATATATAGCAAACAATTATTGTGATATCCTTCGAAAATCTGTTGCTTTCATTTTTGAAAAAATATATTTTTTTCTAATAGATATGAAACGAAAGATCGTTGATGAAATGCAATTTACCACTCCAATGAATTTTTTATTTCCTTTTTTAAACATTCCGTCGTAACACAACACAATTTGATGGGCTTATCGCCAGATGTTAATCTCGTCTGGCCAACGAATGAGATAAATGCATAAAATTGTTAAAACAATGTATGTTTTTAATATGCCAATTAAGGTTTTCAGATTTACTGGACCAGTTCTGTGAAATGGACTTTCTATTCAGATTCAGCAGCTTATATATGTTTAAGACTGCAATAAACCAATATATGTTTTGGGGATGCATTCTTGTAAAAATAATGACATTAGGGTAACACTTGGTCATTGAATGGCGTGGATTATTAAAAAAATCTCTAATTCATAATCCTCATAATCTTCTTCCTTTTGTGTATTATTTCATCCGTATGCTGCCCTTCAATTTATTTGGATTGGCAATATGGACATTTTAAAGAGCGTGGCCGGGATAAACGTAAGTCGAGTCTTTAGGTTCAGAATTGTTTGTTAACAATAAAACCGAAAATAAAGAGGCAATAAAACGATAAAATCTAACATGTCAAAATATTGTTTCCAGGTGAACTCTTAGAATACTGATATACTTTGTATATATTATAATTTCGGGATTCATCGGGAATCGATACTGAAACACCCGGTATAAACAATAGCAACAAAAATTAAGAGGCAACAATAACATTAAATATGTATTTTGAGTCTAGGTATTGTCTCCAGACGAGCTCTAAGAATACTGGATCAGTTTTATATTTTCGGCTATCATCGGGAATCGAACCCGAAACCCCCGAAAAAAAGTGGTGTCTTACAAAGTAGGCAACTGAAGTCACCAACATATTGACTTTAAATTGATTTACTACCACTAACTGAGTATGAAACCCTATTATTCCCCTTCATCGTCCAACCGGTGTGATATGTCGATAATTGGCGGAAATCCTGACAATGACCGGAAGTAAAAATATATAGCAAACAATAATTGTGATATCCTTCGAAAATCTGTTGCTTTCATTTTGCAAAAATATATTTTTTTCTAATACATATGAAACGAAAGATCGTTGATGAAAAGCAATTTAACACTCAGATGATTTACTCGTATTTATTTCCTTTTTTAAACATTTTGTTGCAACACAAAACAATTCGATGGGATTATTGCCAGATGTTAATCTCGTCTGGCCAACGAATGAGATAAATACATAAAATTGTTAAAACAATGCATCATTTTAAAATTTCTATTGGGGTTTTCAGATTTACTGGACCAGTTCTGTGAAATGGACTTTCTGTTCAGATTCCGCAGTTTATACATGTTTAAGACTGCAATATACCAATATACGTTTTGGGGATGCATTCTTGTAAAAATAATGTCATTAGGGTAACACTTGGCCACTGAGTGGCGTGGATTATTAAAAAAATCTCTAATTCATAATCCTCATAATCTTCTTCCTTTTGTGTATTACTTCATCCGTATGGTACCCTTCAATTTATCGTACTCACGTAACTCACAGTTCGCAAAGTGTTCGTGTTTGAAATACACAATTCTACAATGGTATATTTTTTTATTGCAAAATAAAAAGTGGATATATGTTTGTATCTATCTTCAGGAAGCAATTATAAGGAGAGAAAAATCTCTATCGTTGTTCGAAAACATATAATCGTTAAAAATGAAAAGGAAAAACATCCATAAAATGAAATAACTGAGTATGAAACCATATTATTCCCCTTCATCGTCCAACCGGTGTGATATGTGGATAATTGGCGGAAATCCTGACAGTAACCGGAAGTAAAAATATATAGCAAACAATGATATCCTTCGAGGTAACTCAAAACCAGTCGGGAAAAATAAACGGTTAGTAAGAAATTTTTTTTGCTAGATTCTATATCCAACAAGTATTAACACATTATTTTGGTCAAATTTTAAATACATAAGTGTCCCAATGTGTTTTCTTGATATAAATTCCAATTTCAAAAATTTGGTTGGTTGAATAAAATTATGCATGAATAAACGTTCACCGGATTATGTTATATACAAGGAAAGTGCAATATGGTACAGTACATAAAGTGAGATTATTTTGTCTTGTCTTGTTTGTGCTCCCCTGATGATGATGTGAAAGCCTCGAAACTGGTAGTGTTATACCGTTACAAAAAGTGGAATAAACAGTGTTTGACAAAACAAATTACAGTGTTTTCAAACCTCCACAATGGTAACGCCTTAACTATAAATAATATAAGAGATTATTTTCTAAATTTAACTGCATGATTTTCTAGTCTTCATTAACGGTAGCACCAATAGAATTTTTTGGCTAAAATAAATAACTTACAATTTTTTTGAAGCATTGCCACTTCTTCAATCCTTCAATAAATAATGGAGAAATATGAAATTATTTTATTACTTCGGTAATATATAAATTAATTTATGTGATATTTGAATGCACAGTGAAAAATATTCACTATATGAAATAAAAACTGAAATACGGCTGAAACCTTGATGAACGCTGTAGTGAAACACTGTAAAATGCATTACATTCAAATTAAACATTGGTCAGATTCCATATCGAGAAAATATACAATATATTTGATCTAAGTGAATGCAATACTGAAAGAAAGATTCGTTTCAAGTCAAGAAATCCGAAGGAGATATATGCAGTTGGAGGTGAAAACTTTCACGATAGAAAAGTAGCGCTCTGTCGTTTCTGCTTACCGCGATTAAAACAAGTGGAATTTGAATAACTAATCCTACAGCCAAAAAATTGTTCAACATATAATAATGCGTTCCCACTACTCTTTACAAAAGCTCGGAAATTTTCACTGAAGAAACAGACCATTAATCAATAAAGAAATAGACCATTAATTAATTAATTAATAAAAGTAATAAAGACCTAACGCCAGCTTTGTTAAACAGAATTAATGTAAATCATCCATTTAAATAACAGAGAATACAATTATTTATTCATATAGTACCCTTCAACATATCCATATTATTGATTCGGACATATTGAAGAGTGTGGCTGGGAGACAATTTTTCCTTCGGCCCCATAAATTAATACTTCGGATTTAGAATCATCGGAGTAGAGACGGAACTTGCGGTTCATCATCGCAGGTGAAGAGACAATACCAATCACACACCCAAGATATTTTTACGAGACGGACCCTTGTTTTTATTTTATTTTCCTTTTCGGATACCATCGGAAATCGAACCAGAAATCCCAACTGTCTTGCCAATTAGGCCATGACTACAAGGCAGGAATATAATACTCGTACTATATATGGTAAATAAGTAATAGAATTATTTCAAGTACACAATCATAAAAAAAAAACTGTTAAAAAAAACAAGAAATCTTTCGCTCAAAAATTTTTACAAACTAAAATAAATGCTTTAACCAAAGGAAATTAAAATACTCATTTAAATTTAAAATAAAAATCGTTAATTGCCACTTACAAATTTTTTAATTAACTAAAAAAAACTTTTTTATTCATATAAAAGGACTTCGTCAGTAAAAAAACTATTAGCTCTACAAAAAGTTTATATTCATGTGATATACATGTTTGAGTGTATTTAAAACATAGCCAAATTTCATGTTTTAACATAAATAAATTAAATACATGTATTTTATTTTAAGAAAAGTAATAAAAAAATTATATTGTAATTATTTTACTCTAAGTTAAATTTGTCAAATAAAAACTCAAATATTGAAATTGAATTAAGTAAATTAATGTTTAAATAACTATAAACATACCTTTGGATCGTCCATCGTTGAATCAGTGATATATTGAAAACAAAAGAGTAACAACCCCCGCTAACAGCATACAAACTCTTGTCACATTTAAACGAAATGATATCTGAATAGCGAAAGAAAGATTTTCAATGACAATATTCGTTATTATTTCGAGTATCATTCAAATGTTTTATTTTTCCGTTAAGGAAAAATAAACGCGAAAATTCGCCAAGTACTTTAACTCTTTTCCCGTTCCGGTAATAAACTAAAGTAGCAGCCTGAGAGCACCGCGATGCAACAGTAGACAACTGCCCAGTCACTGTACCCGGAGAGGAATGAGCGGGAATATGATGTTCCGAGTACCTACCACTTGACTCGACTCCGAATGCACTCGACGTCATATAAACTTCCCTTCGGCAAACCGCATCGGCTCTAATGGCGGCACATATTGAAACATACTATACGTTTATAAAGGGGCTGTCTGAAATTTTATTATAATTATGTATTTTCTTTCATTTGTATTTATTAATAATGTTTTAACGTAAATTTATTATGTTAATGGAAAACTAACATTTTAAAGAACAAAGATTAAGATTTTAAACACAGTTAAACTAAGGGAGTGATCGCCTTATGTACTCGTACAAATATAACGGATACTATTGTATTTTATATCATTCGTAAAATTATTTGTTGAAATTGACTTTAAATTGGCGTACATCAAGTTACTAAAAAAATCAACGAAAAAACAATACAATACTGTATCATTCAACAGTACGAAAATTCCTTTTCAAAATAATGCATCACAGGTAAAATCAGGTAACAAACAATGCAAGAGATGCACAATTTTGAGGTATAGAATCCGCAGAGGTGGTGATGTATTACAACAATGTTTAAAAAAGAAAGTTGGAAAAACTTAGAATATCTGCTTATTTATGGTTTCATAATCAAAAATATAAGAAATTTCTCGAGCAGTAAGAGGTTTGTAACAACTTGTTTTAACTTAGTTTGCATGAAAAAAAGGCAATCGAAAAATTCGCCCATATTTATAAAAAAATATTTTTATTACCTAATCCGTATTTTAACTAAACCAATTTAAAAAGTCTCGATTTTTTATTAGCATTTAAGTGAAATTGGTAATGTTTATGTGTATGATCAACGTTACTTCATCTGGATTATAAATATAATACAAATTATAAAAACCAATCAAGTTTTTTTTACATTTAAGAAATTTTCAAGAATTTTCATTCAATACAATCCATTAATAAATAATAAGTTGAACAAAACAGCTATATTGATGACGATAATAATGAATTTGTTTTTGAAGATATTAATTTGCACTTAGCCATCCAAATGACGTCACAATGAATGCTCTGATAACATGTAGATGGGAGTTCGAGCCCCTTCGGCTATCATGCATTTTATTGGACTTATAGGACATTGTAGTGTCTCAACAATTTTGTGATTTTGTCTTTCAAGTACAGGAAACTTCTCTGTTAAAGTCGTTCACATATCCATATATAATACTTTTCTTTCTCATAAATTCATTTCTCTTGTTTCATTAATGCTTGTTTTAAAGTCATAATATTTTCAAAGACATATAGAATAAGAATGGCTAAACATCTTCTATCTCCCTTTCCATACCCTAATATCATTCTCTTCTTATTCATATCGGTGATGCGGTTTGTTAAAGAGTTACGGGGAAACCACACCGTCTTCTACTTTTAGTTAACCCTCGTATTTTACATACCAACTGGAGTATTTCACTCGAGTTTTTATTTTAGATGTACGAGTATTTGTTAATTTTTTTACTATTATCTGTTCAATTTATCCTTACTTATTATCATGTTTAATCTCACTTTTATCTTTAAAGATTAATTTCTTGTTCTATGACACATATTTACTTTGTATTCTTATTAATTTTACTCATCATGTTTAAATTTTTTTTCAAAATTCAAACATTCCTGATAAACATTTTATTAAAAAATCTGAGGCACATTGTCAAGGAAAAAAATTACGTCTGGAGTGAAAAACACTTCAAATGTGTTAGCTTGATATATTGAATTTTCTTAAAAACAATTTATTAATTTTTGTTTCGAAAAAAATCCTATTTTAAAAACAGTTTTGGTTAACAAAGACGGGATAAATAAATACCTTTTAAAATATATATGAGTACATATAATGCACTACATTCATTATATAATACACTATCTGTCCAATGCGAAAGGTGACTGGCGAGAAATGAAATACAAGAGATTGTTTATTTTTGGTTTTCATTACTTTTTATTCAAAATACACTTCTTGTGAGTGAGTACAATACTGGAAGTGGTTGTAACATTTTCTTAAGCACTCCTGAAACTTATTCTTGGGAATTGCCTCCAAAATCGCGATAAAAGCCTTCTAGATCTCTGAAATTGTGTCGAAACGCTTTCCTTTCCTCGCCAATTTCAGTTTCGGGAATAGCCATAAGTCGCATGGAGGCAAACCAGGTGAATACGGGGGGCAGTCGATACTTTTTCTGGCCAAGAAATCGCGCGGCGTTCATCACATCGGCGTTCACCATTTGATCTTCTGTCGTGAATTCCTTGTGGATAATTCCTTCGGAATCAATGAAAACGGTGAGCGAAAACTGGATTCGTATTGGGAAATTGTGGACCCTTGCATTCCGAGCTCTGGCGCTTTGTAACGTGCTCATGCTGAAAGCATTATGTTTCATCACCTGTTATAATACTTGACATGAAATCTGGATCCATATCAGCCGCTCTTTTCGTGTCTCTGCATTGCTCCACTCGGCAAACTTTTTGATCATCAGTCAGTGCATGACCTTTCATTTGCCTTAATTGTCCATTAATATGATATGGACAGTGGATTCAGGTGCGCCTAGTAGACGCACAGCGATCATTTTGAAGAATTTCAGCCACTTTTTTCAACACTTTCTTCAATTCGAACTGTCAATGATGGTCCAAGACATGGATCATCCTCAACACTCTCTCTACCATCACGAAATCTTGCATACCACTTAAAAACGCTTCTACGACTCATTGATTTACTACTATAAACAGTTTGAATCATTTCAAAAGTTTCTGTGCTAGTTTTATCCAATTTTTAAAAACAATTGAATGTTGGCACGTTGCTCCATTGTTCCTTTTTCGATCAAGACTCAGAAGGTACTGTCAATTGTTACGTCATTACGAATGCGTCAGCGATGCCAGCGCTTGAAACTTTTACGGAAGATAGTCGAACTGTGTCGCTAATTAACTTATTTATTCATTCACAGGTGGCACTGGTGGTTACGCGAAAATAAAATCAGTCACTTTTCCTTTGAACAGACCGTGTACATTAACGCAGATCTGAGCGAGGTAAAATGTTAGGTTACACTCGTATTAGCTATTCTCCGCACATTGAATGTTGACTTGAGTGTTGATCAATTGTAGTACCTCTAATGAGTCTATTGAAAAACGTACGTATGTTAATTAAAGTTGAGTCAACAATTAATCACGGCATCCATTTGTTGAATCACTGCGGATTTGGATCTTGTTTGATAACAGACAAAGCTTAAGTAATTTATTTTATTTTACGTTTGATACAGGTTTGATCCACTTTGATCAAGCAAAATGCCAAATATTTCAATAATTGTGATCGGTTGTTAAATACGTTATAAACGATTTAAGATTACTTATTAATTAATATACGAGTATAACTAATCTCCCTTATTTAATATTTTTCGTTTCAGTTCCGTACAGCACAAATGCCAATTCACTATGTGGCTGCTTCTCGATATTTTCTATATTGTTTTCCTTATATAAAACATAAAGCCATTAATATGCTTTTTATTCCAGCTGTGATTCAGTCTTAAGGAAAACGATTATCGAGAGTGATATGTTCAAAACAGTGATTTGTGAGATTTTATTAATTTGCACAAACATATAAAATTGTGTTTTTCAATTTTCACTATAAAGTATTTTGTTTCGTTAGTTTCTTACATACACGCATATCTTGAAACGTATATCACATGATACTTTGTTTTTTTAATATTATGGAATTTAGTATTATCAACGGCCTCCGGCTATCCATTACCATTTTTCCACTTTTTTTTACCAAAATAAGAATGTTCTAACCATTAATTTGATAAAATCACATTTTCTCCAAGTTTATTTAATAATCAACAAATGAATTAGAAACAACTATCACAAATCGAAGAAAAATTAAAAGCAATTACAATAAATCATAGTATGTTAGTTAAAGTGTTTTTTTTTATTAATAAAAGCTTTTTATTTTATTATACGGGTGTGCCATTTAGCCAGTCATAACTGAACATGGTTTTTGTAAATACGTAAAAGAAAAAAATCTTTATATACGATGGCGTTTTTAACAATTCAAAACATTTCATTCAACTAGAAATTCGCAATTCGTTGTTTGCAATTAAATAATATGTACAAACAGGTACATATCATATTATTTGTTTATTTATTATATATCTCTAACGTTTAATTATAATATCCAAGCATTAAAAAAAAATGTGGGATAAAGCCATGAGTGAAATCCATATTTACCAAAAATAAAGATATACAGAGAAACCTCTTTTGGACTCGCTCAACCGCCAACTAACGTTTTTCAATACCTTCTTTCAACTATACGAGTACACCTGCAGAACCGTCCAAGACTATGTTCGATTAATACTTTAGAAATATGAAATTTTAGCCTTGAAATAATGTAATGAAATTTAATCACAAGCAAAACTTATACGAGTATGTTGCATAACATACAAGGAAGAGATAAAACAACTCAATTTCTTTATTAGAATAATTCAACTGAAATAAATACTTATTCAATTAAATTATTCATTTTATTTTAAATACTATATATAATTGTACGTATAGATTTTAACTCGCAATTTAAATTCCATATTGTTTCAAATTTTTGCTTTTGGAAAGAAAATACCTTTTATTTTGTTTCATTTGTATTTATTTTTAACTTGACCAAATGTGAGGAACTTATTCCTGACAGTCACATCAGCAAACTTAACATTTTAGCAACTGAGTTGCAGCTCAATCTTGTTTACTAGTGATTGTTTATTTATACAATTATTATGTAATATTTTTCGGAATTCTTATTGACAGAATACTAGCATCAAATGATTATAAATATTATCAAAATTAATTGAACGAAAACAATATTCCGAAATCATGTGTCCATATCATATGAATTCAACGAATTTCTTGATGTTTCTGTTGAAAATATAATTTTTGTATATTTTTCGAGTTTTAATACAATAAAAAAACTTTTTCCTGAACACCCTTCTGATTCTGCTAAAATATCTATCATTGCTCAACGCGTAACAATCTCGTTTTAACGTTAACAAGTTTAAATTATTGGATTAATAAATTTGCAGTTTTTTTTTGTTAATTGGACATTTTATCAATTTCTTTGATACATATTTGGGTATTTGATTTTGTTTTATAAAAATGTTTCTAGGTGGATGTTTAAAAAATGTTCAGCCTGCTAAACAGTTTAAGACTTAGCTTAACCAAATTTAAAAAAAAGAAAAACATTGACCAAATAAAACGGTATGTGTTTTGGGAAAAGTTCGTGAATGAGGAAAAACTGACATTGAAAAACAGATTATTGATGCATATGATTAGTTTGGAAAGCACAATATTGAGACCTTATATGTGATGTGAACAGTAATATTCTGTGAATAAGCGACATGCAATATTAATTATTTCAAGCTTTTTCGAAGGTAAAACCAAAAAAGTGTTTTTTTGAAAAAGCTGGGTTCGAAAATAATATATTCTTAAAACAATTCCGAATTAACAGGTTGTAAACCAAAATTTCTCTTTGATCTTAGTTGTGATACAAAATTAATTTGTTAATATACTGTGCAAGACTGTTTCAAACAAGGCTTATAGTATATAAGAAAAGTCATCTTTTTTCCTTTTTCTTAGGTAGTCATGATTTAACCCATAAGAATCTATTAAATCTCCTGTTTATCAATTGGCGTTATTTATTATTTCGAATCACGCCTGTCGAGGATTTTAGAGCTAATTTGTCTTGAAAAACAATAATATACTAATGTTAATTAAAATAATATGTCCCTCAACCATAGTCTACACTGAGAAAAAGAAGAGGAAGATGACACGTAGAGGTTTTGTGCCGAAGACCCTCGAAACTCGATGGCGACGTATCAAGCAAGACAAGCGACTTGTCATATCAACTGGTTGAGAGACGTGAAATTGGAGGCAGCTTGAAAAGTTACCAATATCTGACGAAGTTTTTGGGTTACGTTGTCAGTATAATGTTTGTGCTCGACTATACTTCTCCTTTTCTTCAATGATAAGTGTAAGCTTAATTTAATGAGGATTCAAGCCCAAAAATGTAAACATTGACCTTTTCATTTCGTTAATTTAACTATTTATCGTGTTTGTTTGAACCTCCACCACTGTTTAACATACCACTTAAACATAATATGTTTAACATAACACTTAAACATTTAACATACCACTGAAACATGTTTAACATACCACTTAAACATAATATATTTAACATACCACTTAAACATAATGTAAATATTGACCTTTTCATTTCGTTAATTTAACTATTTACCGTGTTTGTTTGAACCTCCACCACTGTTTAACATACCACTTAAACATAATTCCCTAAAATTCACGTGTAAATTTCGATCAGAAAAGCAGAGTTTCTAATTTCATCTTATTAATTGAAAGTCTATTCACATACTCTCTCACGAGAGGATGAACTCGATAGGTATCTTGATTATCTTGTAGTATGACTCGTGTCTTCGCCTTACCTGCGAGTAATCCAATTAGTTTGTATCAGAAGTTGAACTTTGATTATATACTTGAGTTACAAAGGTCTCTACTGCAACTGGTATTCTCAATTCCTTAACATATATGCTGTTAATTCCGGGTTAAATTTTAGAGTTACACCTGAAGTAGGAATCAAATTATTTAGTTTTGATCCCTTTAAATGTTTACGGTTTAAATTTACCATTCTTATATGGCAAAGTGTTTAGAAAAAAGTTTTTTCGTTCTGAATATATAGTCAAATGAATATAAAACGTTTCGTGTTAGGATAGACTAACGTGATGTTAAAAAAAAGAATATATAGGCACATATTATGAATATTTTTTAATTACTTTATTCTAGCTTAACATATAAAAATTTCAACATATTTTTTCAATTCCTATATGAATTTAGCTTAGCGATTGTCATAAAATTTAAAACCACTTAACATACATCGTTATTGAGAAAAAAAATGTAAAAAGTCTGTTAGTCAAAAGATTTCCTACCCATCTAAATCCCAAAGTAAAGCAGTTTTGTGAATATTGTTATATTTGGTTTTATATAAATAGTTATTCGATATCAGTGATTACTTTAAAACCATTCATATTATGAAAACAAGAACCACAATGCAAACGAAAATAATATACATACAATGGTCACCACGAGAACCTTTTCATAGGATTGAATTTCAACATGTTCAAAACATAGCTTGTTTTAATAAGCCATTTGTTAACCTATTTGTTTGTTTCTCCGATTTATCCTCGTTTTTTATATTTAAAAGTTTTTGAACATACGAATTTATTTCTTAGAATTTTAAAGTTTTTATGCAAATGTGTTTTTCATCTCATTTGCAATTGTAAAATGTTGCATAAATGGCGATCTTTGTTGCGTGAGATGCTTGTTTTCTTGTTTCGGTTTTGAACCCCAATAGTACCCAAAAATAAATTAAAAAGTGGCGCAATCTGGTTAAAGCGTCATATGCGAGTGTTATTGGGTCTCCACGTGAGATATGTTAGTATTTGAAACGCTGACGAACTATAATTTACTTGCCTATTCTAATGAATCGTAACCTGAATGCTTAATTGAGGATGCCGTAGAGATTTCTTTTTTACGGCCATGCCCTTTAACATGTACGCGTCATAATTCACAATTGTTGTATGTTAAAATATACTGTATATATAAAATATAATATTACAATATAAATATACTGTATAAATAAAATATAATATTACAATATAAATAAGTTAAATGAGATAACATAGAAAAATATAATGAAATGTAGACAGAATCTTCCTCTCAACCCTGTAGAAATAAAACGTAGTGCTGATGTAATTTTAATAGAAATATTATTTGTTTAATACTTCTATTAAAATTAAATCAGCATTGGTGATGATTTATATTGGAACATTAAAATAATTATTTTCATGATTCACTTATTTTATCATATCCAATAGAACTAAAAAAAAATCTGATTAAATTTTATATATTATAGTTGCCCGTATAAATTTTAAACTTTTATTGAAATTAAATGATTCGTAGGGATTTTTACTACCTCCGAATATATGTCAAAAAATAACGTTTTCGACAGAATATAAATGTTCTCTTATATACGTTTATTTACAGTTTATTTCATATTGTAAACATGCTTAGGACTTATTAAAGAAAAGTATTTTTTTAAAGATCCTACTAGGATTAGTATGCTTTGTAACGTAAACTATAAAAAACACGAATTGTTATTTTTTATATTAAATTGAATTTATTCACTTGTTACATTCGTTCAATCCGTGCTTCGTGAGTGAATGACAATATGTCTACCAAGTTCAGATGATGCCGTATTGAACTGTATCCGCTTCAATAGATTATGTGATATATTAAACTGGAGATTATGTGACATAAAAATCTTACTAATTGTCATGTGACATAACATCAAAGAATTATCCTCCGGGAAAAGAAATCTTTTTTTATTTTTTTTACTCTAATTAATCTGCTTATACTCGTACAATAGAAAATAATTATCCGAGTAATATTTCAAGTCTACAAATAACAGTTTTAGTGCACAGACATTAACATTAAGTTTTCTGAAATTTATAGAGTTTTAGTCTTCTGGTAACCCAAAAAAATCTTTTATTTGGGTTCAATTAAAACTATTTAATGATAGTTTTTAATTAGTTTTTTTTAAATTAATAAATTCATTTTTAGATATGACAATTTTATTCATATTGACGTTGTTGAAAATCTTTATATCTTCGTATTTTTACATGTGTATGTTTTAAATTGTATCGCTGTTTCATTGCACAGCTTGACGAGTTCTGTATCAATTGAAAATCTTTTACTTATAAACCAGAAAGATATTTAAGAGGCTTCAAAGGAAATCAGTGTTGGTTTCAACAACCCAAAAAAATGCGCCTGAATACGAATCAACTATATAACCCTCGAACTTGAAGACAAGCGTTATACTAACTTTACGGATCTCAATTATACTATGTGTTCTTTATCCATTACATTCCCTCTTCAGTATCCTTACTTTTTTTAACCTTTATTGATAACTAACATTTAGTTATCACATTTTACATGATTTTTTTTACAAATAAATAATATTTTGAATATTTTTTACGTCCTTTAATTCCTTCAATTACTTTTTTCTGGTTGGTTGGAAGAGATTCCCACCTGCTAATGAGCTCATCATATTGTTATAAAATGAAGTGTTAAATAAATAATGTTCGTAGTCATATAATTCCGTAAGAATTAAATTCCATTAATGTTTAAAAAAACGTAAGAACAATTAGATGACAAACATAGTTTATCGTAAATGCACTAAAAAATATCTGGAGTTTTGATATAATAATAAATCTACTCGGGATTAAATACATATAATATACATACCATCACGCCATTTCTCGGTCGCGGTAGACAGATACGCTAGAGTGTCAGATATTCCTATCTCGATACATATTCTTCACCTCTTCTACACCCACACATTTTCTCAAACAACTCCTACAATCTGTTTTACTTTCTGCGTTTCCTTCTTTTAAAATATCATTAATTTGATCCAACACAATCTTTCTTTACGATGCCTTCCACTCACACTTACACTGAATATTTGTTTTGTTAGTGTTTCTTCTTTCCTTTGTTCCACGTGTCCAAACCATCACAGAATGCTCTTCTTCATCTTACTTAACACATCAATCAACCTTAAGTTATCATTAATCCCTCATATTTTTTTGCCATATTTCGTCCTTCATTGTCACCTTGTGTATTTTTCAAAATGCATGCATTTCTATAACTTTTATTTTACGCTCCCTAGTCTCGTTCTTAAGTGCACTTTCCCTCCCATATTTTAAAGTTGGTTCAAAAGCTTTAGCAACAATGGAATAATTATAATTATTTCTCTCTTATGTGAATCACAATATCAAAACGCGCTTTCATCAACACGGGTATGCATTGTTTGAATATCACTACAACAGAAGTGCAAGCTTTCAATACGAAGAACAACGTCCTACCAAGTTTGCATCATTTCTCTGGAAAGTACGACTACCGCTTGTTTAATTTATGGTTCAGCGAATTTCTAGGGTCTTATCAATCATAGATGACTAGCAATGCACAATGTTGGTTAACATGTTGTGGTGTAATACATATTTAGATCCCATAGTAAAATTTCTATAGTATCGGAGCAAGTTTTAGTAAATTAGCAAAACCACTTAACGTATGTTATGCTTCATATTGCATTTTCCTGACAATGCTTTTGTGATCAGGTAATATATCAGTAAGGAAGTAGTTTTAAAATTTAAAATATGGTTTTCGTTAAACTTTTATTAAAATGCTTCGATAATTTCGATAGAACTTATTCCCAACAATGTTGTAATAAGAGAAATAATTATTTTGAAAATAATCAAATATATATGGTAACTTAGAATGACACATTTCCGTTGGAATAAAATCTAGCGACTTCTTTATTTTTCACAATTCTTTCCAACCGACCAAATTGGTACTCAAAAACCGGCATTTGAAAATGAAAATTGGAATTCTTACTTTTGTATCTTCAAAGTGGAAGATACGAGTATGTGAAATCGATCGAGAATATTTTCTATTATTATTATCTTTAAATTTGATATGTTCTAAATAAACGTTGATTGTTGTACAAGTTATAAAAACGAGCTTAAAATATATCAAAAAATACAAGTTAAAAATACAAGCTTAAATTATAGATTTTAAAAATTCTATCAAATAATATTAGGTCCTTACATATGAAATTGGCGTTTTGCCGTACTGGCAACTTTGATCTCAAATATCTTCTCTTTGGTTAGGAATTCCAAATTCAAATTTATACAGCTATTTACTCAAGTATTTGTGTTTCGAAAATTATAATTCATTTGTTTTTTCCTCAATTGTTTTTTTTCTTTGCGTCACTCAGTTTACAAAATGGAAAACTTGAAATATCGCGTTATTTACGAGTACGAGTTCCACCGTGGCACCAGTGCTGCAGAAACGGCTCGAAGGATTAATGATGTGTATGGCGACGGTGCCGCAAAAGAAAACACAGTGCGTTTTTGGTTCCAACGTTTTCGTTCTGGAAATTTCGACCTGCAGAACAAGCCCCGTGGAGAAAGTTGATAATGAAGAATTGAAGGCTATTGTGGAAGCGGATCCATCGCAAACCACGTCCGAGTTAGCTGCAGGCTGCGGTGTTAGTGATAAAACTGTTTTAATCCACTTGAAGCAAATTGGGAAGGTGAAAAAGCTTGAAAGGTGGGTACCTCACGAATTGAGTGAAGCAAATCAACAAACGCGCGTTGACTGCTGCGTTGCATTACTCAACCGGCACAATAATGAAGGGATTTTGAATCGAATCATTACCTGTGATAAAAAGTGGATCCTGTATGATAATCGGAAGCGCTCATCGCAATTGCTGAACCCTGCCGAACCAGCCAAACCATGCCCCAAGCGAAAATTGACTCCAAAAAAGTTACTTGTGAGCGTTTAGTGGACTAGTGCTGGTGTCGTTCACTACAGCTTTCTTAAATCTGGCCAGACGATTACGGCAGATGTCTATTGTCAGCAACTGCAAACCATGATGGAAAAGCTAGCTGCTAAACAACCGAGGCTGGTTAATCGCTCTAGGCCACTGCTGCTTCATGATAACGCTAGACCACACACTGCACAACAGACGGCTACCAAATTAGAAGAGCTTCAATTGGAATGTCTAAGACATCCACCGTACTTTCCGGACCTTGCCCCAACAGATTACTATTTTTTTCGAAATTTGGATAACTTCTTGCAAGGGAAAAAATTCAACTCCGATGGGGCAGTCCAAACCGACTTCAAAGATTTTATTGATTCCCGTCCGAATGGTTTTTTTAGTAAAGGGATCGATGAACTACCTATGAGATGGCAAAAGTGCATCGATAGCAATGGTTCATACTTTGATTAAATAAATATATTATATTAAAAAAAAATCAACTTTATGTTCCTCCCAAACAAAACGTCAATTTCATATGTAAGGACCTAATAATAACTTCTAAACCAATATGTTCAAAAGAAGGTAAAAAATTTATAAACGAAATCTTATTACAAAAAATGTGTTTTTGTTAATAACCGATAACCAATTAATTATTAGAAAATTCGTATTTCGAAAAAAAAAATCGACTTTGGTTATATAATTTTTACATAGATTTTCTATTTGTGACTCGTGTATATATTATATAATATGGAAATCGAATAATAAAATTTTAGCGTCGATAAAAATTCACGTGTCTTAGAGATACCTTGCACTGCACTGCGTAAACATTCCATATTCGCTTACATAATAGAGTGCATCGGGAGAAATGGTTTGTTTGATTAAAATGTATGAGGGTGTGACCTATTTTCCTTATTTTATTACTATACTGTAGTTTAACTACAGGTGACACCGATAGCAATGGAACAAACAATATATGATACTTACTTCGGGGACCGAACACAAATTAATGTTTCAGAACAAAACCAGCCACCGACATTTTCAAAATCGTAGTTCAGCTGAATTAGCAGCAGGTAAAATTATCACGTTTTTATCATACATTAATGTAATTGTACAATTATAAAGTATTGCAATTATAACTTTTTTATTTTTTAATAAACACTTCTCTGGAAATATTAAACATGTTGGCAAAAGCTTTTTTATTCAAAGGAAATACGGTTGGTAAACATATGGAAAGCAATTTGTTCAAATATCAGTCGACCACTTATATCAAAGACAAATAAATAATTTGACAAAAAAGGACACAACTTTTTTAACTGAAAGTAAACTCTTTGACCGTTAATTAAGAGATTTTCTCCTTTTCAAAAGTAACATTAAATTAGCGCGTTTAAAGCAACATTTCAAATATACCGCTTTCTCAAAGAGATGGTTAGAAGTTCCGGAAAATATAGCATACCCGATTTCACCCCTCTCCGCTAAAATCTTTTGAGTTATGGTAGACAAATTTTAGACGCTGACTCGGAACTGAAAGGATTTTATGAGGGTTTATTTGTACGTTGAAATTCTTAACCAAATATTGAAGAAGATTTAACTTCAATAAATACATTTCCCGTTACTAGCAAACGGGAAAATTATCACAACACGATTTTATTTGTTTGAGTATGTACATATCGAATAAAAATATCTTATTATTTTAATTCTTTAAAATTAAAAGCAAACGAATCATGATGATAAAAATTTTGAAAAAAAATATTAGGTTTAATTTGAAAATATGTTAAAAAGGAAATAAAAAATGAGCTAAGGAATAAAATAACTGTTAACAACATACACATGACATAATGATATAATGACATATACATATAAAAAGCTAGTAATATATAAGCTGATTTAAATTATTAAATAAGATATTTTTACATCATATTTATAATAATTGACAATTTTTATAGGTAATCTTACTGACGCATGCTACGCACAACTTGTTTTTATTTCTTCAAAAAATATATGAAAACTTATTCAACCAGTAAAATATATTTTCTTTTCTTAAATTTATGGTAAGTAAATATTTTTCTTATATACCTTTGAAAAAAAAACATCGAATATTTAACCAAGGCTCAAAACGATTAAAATAAACTATTATACTTTCTTCCATACAATATATCCATATTTACATGGTACATTCAACATCCTTCACAAATAAGTAAGGATTAGCTGGAGATATATCGTATCCATTTTGCGCATGACATCCATGATCTTATTATACTCCGTAGCGGAGTATCGAGCTCCAATTTGGCTTGAAGAGTCCACACAGATCTAATTGATATCCAGTTCGGTGAGGCAATGCTAAAGGCACTCTGTAATTTGGCTTGAAGAGTCCACTCATATCTAATTGATATCCAGTTCGGTGAGGTAATGCTAAAGGCACTCTGTAATCAACTACTTTGGAACAGCTTTCGGCTTTTGCAAACTTGCTACATCTAATCAACGAAGAGAGGATACATTAGCGGAATAATATAAGACTGTGTGTCTTAATAACGTGCTATCATTGCACGTTGGTGTTTTCTGTCCACCTTCGTCTTGTCTTAAACCCCAACGACCTTTGAGAGTCAAGCTACAACGGTTGGCTCAGAGGAATGTGAGCTCTTGAAATTATTTGCGATAGCAATAAAATTGCTCCTTGGTCGGAAATCTTCATCTAGTGAGTGATTCTAGCGTGCTTATTCAAGAATTTGACCTGCCACGAAGATTGTGATGTACCCTGAAACGTTTTAGGTGTAACCACGGTGGCAGTGCACAAACCTTGCAAAGGTGGGATTTCATTGGTTCTCCGGTGTACTTATATTGCCCGTCATATCGTGGAAGAGTGTCCAATATAATCGTTCCCTAGAAGACTGAAGGAGATTCATCAGGCTACTCTCGAGAATAGTTCATTGATAAGAAACTTGAACATCTGGCTGTGTGAGTGAAACCATACGAGAGGGGAAGATAGAGCATTAAAAAGAAAAGAAAAAATGAGTCAAAAAACGATTTATATATAAACTTGTGCTGTACAAACAAAAAAAAATTATATATAAACTAACAAAACGTACGAAACAAATGTTGTTTTTCAGATTTAATAGTTTTATTATTTTTTTTAAATAATACTAGCTCATTTAAGATGCATGTTTTAAAAGTTTTGGCGTTTAAAAACATGAAAGCGATCTGGACATAATTTTAAGGAGTTTACTTAATGGACTTAAAAATCTTCGTTGTAAAATTGTATGATATCTACTAAGACATAAATTTAGCAAATACTAAACTACACTTTTAGAGGCATCAACGTCTCACGGTTCATAAAGTTCTATTCCATAATCTAAAGATGCGTAAAGATTGCGCGAGTTGAATTGAGTTGGATTGAGTACATGGAGGCGGTAGGCATGTACGGGGGCAGATGAACTAGAAAAAATATGACGCACTAAAATATGGCTCCTCGTTGGCTATAAAGATGATGATGATGATGATGTTGATTCATTAGATTTGTAGGATACCTACCTAAATAAATAAATAATTGTCAAAATAAATAAGTGAATTGTTAAACATAATTAAATTAAATTAATTATTGTTAAAATAGTAAACATACAGGGTCAATGACCGATGAAGTATTTACAGATTGTCACACGCCAGGAACAACAACAATGTTTACTATTTTATAGTATTTGCGACCTG
Source organism: Odontocerum albicorne (assembly GCA_949825065.1). Lineage (NCBI taxonomy): Eukaryota > Metazoa > Arthropoda > Insecta > Trichoptera > Odontoceridae > Odontocerum > Odontocerum albicorne. The sequence continues at coordinate 75,847 of CATKWJ010001135.1, forward strand.
TCTAGCCATCTCCGAATACAAATAAATATCTACCCGCCAATGCACGCGCTAGAGTAAGACAGAATATGTATCGCGAACTGGTTCACTCATTTGTATAAAGTACCCGCGCGCCGAGAAATAAATATAGATTATTATTGTTCATTCAACTGTCAAGACTTGTTATTGATTGCCCGCTGTCCACTTTCGCTTTCATCCGCATTCTTGAGTATTTATATTTAAATAAATACAAATCAAAATCATCACGACGTATCAAGATAAGCACTTCGCTACATTGATGACCCTGAACGAGAAGGAACGCAAAATCGACAAAAACGAATATAGCGATGTCGATATCAAAATCATCAGCACGTCCTAATAGGACACATGCTACATTGATAACGACCATCGCTACAGATTATTTTAGGTGAAAAGAAAAAAACAGTTTACTATAAATAATACGTGAGTAATAATCGATTTTCTGAATACAAGAGATCGAAAAACAAAAATAATAATTTATCTTCACCTGACGATGAAATCGGTGGTCTTCGAAACTGGTAGAAAACCCAAAAATAATCCTATGGTGAACACAAAAATATAAAATAAGTTTATTATTTACTTATTTTTCCTTTTACATAAAACATGGCACCACAAAGTGAAACTATAGTATTTTCGAAGATTCAATAAAACATTTACATTTTGTAGAATTTAAATTTTAAAATAAAAAATACAAAGTTTTTTAAAATAAAAAAATACAAACCTTGTAAGTTGAACATAAAAAAAATTACTCGTAAACGTGGATCCTTTTAAAATTATCCTATTTATGCGCTGAAAGAATCCAACCTATTACAATCACGCCATATTCCTGCTGAGGTACAGATAACAGATCTCTACTCCTTTATATTCTAAAACATATTTTGCTTCGGTCATTTCCATGTAGATACTTCAATATTCATACTCTCATATTATCATGACTATGCTGTTTCAGATTTTTATTAATTTTGTCCAACAGTGTATTTAAGGTCTTTCCAAGCTTTTTTTACCTTTTACACTAGTTGTACGGATTATTTTTGTAAATACACCATTCATTTTTTTACGTGACCAAACCATCTAATTTTCTTCGTTTTAAAAGCTGCATCTTCTTTCAATCCACATTTTTTCCAAAAATCCTAGTTACCTATTCTATTATCCATTGTTTCTTTTTCAATTTGTGCCACATTTGTCATACATTGTTTTTCCAATTTGTGCGCCATTCATTTCATCACCGTTTCCACGTTCAAGTCTTGCTTTCAAACCCTTTTTTAGGGACTAAGATTTATTTACGAGCAGTCAGTTTTGATTCTCTTAAAATGCCCAATTTATGTTTTCATGTTTAAATTACAAATATCTATAATACATTTTATCTTATATTTACTCCTATCAAGTCTTGCTTTACATCAGCGTTTCATGATATTTTTTAAATAACACTGTTGCAATATTGTGGAAAGAATTTTCCTCAGGGACGACTCTTACAACACTACAGAGCTTATATCTGATGTCACAATCGCACGGTAAGGGAAATCGCTTTATTTGTAACGACAGTGTAGGAACGAAAGGACAAAGCATCTGTGATTATAATGTATCACAGATTTGTTTTTAAAATATTCAGTTAATGCAATTTTTTATTGATATATAGTGAAATAATTTACCAACTATTATGACTAATGTTTAATATCAATATAGGCGACAAACAATAGTTTTAACACCGAGTAAAACATTTCGAAACGATTTTATGATTCCAAAATATCAGAGAGTATAGGCATTTATTTAGATATTATGTTAATTTTAAATCAACGGTTCAATAATTTTTTATTTTTAATATATTGTTATTAATGTTAAAAAACCCCACTTAAAAACTCGATATGTTTCTAGCAATAAATTTTATAATTGTACCAATATGAATATCATAACAAATTTTATAATTGTACCAATACGAATATCATAACCAATTTTATAATTGTACCAATACGAATATCATAACAATTTTTATAATTGTACCAATATGAATATCATAACAAATTTTATAATTGTACCAATATGAATATCACAACAAATTTTATAATTGTACCAATATGAATATCATAACAAATTTTATAATTGTACCAATACGAATATCATAACCAATTTTATAATTGTACCAATACGAATATCATAACAATTTTTATAATTGTACCAATATGAATATCATAACAAATTTTATAATTGTACCAATATGAATATCACAACAAATTTTATAATTGTACCAATATGAATATCATAACAAATTTTATAGTTGTACCAATATGAATATCATAACAAATTTTATAATTGTACCAATATGAATATCATAACAAATTTTATAATTGTACCAATCTGAATATCATAACAAATTTTATAATTGTACCAATATGAATATCATAACAAATTTTATAATTGTACCAATATGAATATCATAACAAATTTTATAATTGTACCAATATGAATATCACAACAAATTTTATAATTGTACCAATATGAATATCATAACAAATTTTATAATTGTACCAATATGAATATCATAACAAATTTTATAATTGTACCAATACGAATATCATAACAAATTTTAAAATTGTACCAATATGAATATCATAACAAATTTTATAATTGTACCAATATGAATATCATAACAAATTTTATAATTGTACCAATATGAATATCATAACAAATTTTATAATTGTACCAATATGAATATCATAACAAATTTTATAATTGTACCAATATGAATATCATAACAAATTTGCGTATTGGTTAAAAATTTAATATTAAATAAAAATTAATAGCCGCTATAATCTATGTCATTTTTATTGAAATTCTCTTATGTATCTCATATGCTGCAGGTACTCGTAATTATTTATATACACGTATGTTTTCGTACACATATCATAAGCTTCCTTAGCGCTCGCGTCCCTCTAATTTAACGTGTGACCTGAATTTTACATAAATTACCCCTAGTTACCTGCAAATATTACATTTTTCAACAGTTTCTTGCTTTACTTTGTGTAACTCATTAAGGATATTTATGATAAAATATAATTTGTTATTTCACTTAAAAATTGTTATTTTCGTACGAATGTTTTTACTGAGCTCATCAGGTAAATTTATCACCAATTTTTAAACATTAAGGATTATAAAACCGGTTTTAACACATACACTGGAAACAATATCTTGGATAAAATAATTAATTAAAATGACTTCCTACTTAAAATACATATTTAACTATCGCTATGTTACATGCTTGTATTCTACGTTACACTTTTCCATTTAAATTATGTTAATTGTTAATGTTTTAATGTGGATAGTGAAAAAAAATCCAATAATGGCAAAAAGTTAAACAAGGATTAATGTTGCAGTTTATGGTCCATAGAGAAAATTTCGAAAGTCCAAAACAGACATTAATTGGAAAAAACATATTTTCAACACAGAAAGCACAAATTAAATGTGGCGGTGTATGCGAATGTTACTGTTATGTTATGATACTTTTATGAATGTTACGCCATTAACAGTCACGCCATAAACAGTCACGCCATAAACAGTCACGCCATAAACAGTCACGCCATAAACAGTCACGCCATAAACAGTCACGCCATAAACAGTCACGCCATAAACCACTCAATTACATTGAGACATTTTAAAACCAGAGTTAGACAACACTTAACGTTCTTAATCCAAAAACTACTATATGGCTTTATTTTCCAGCCACTTTATAAAAAATAAGTATATAGTAGTTTGAATATTAAAAGTCATTTCAAAATTCCGCGGAACTGTTTAAGAATAATAAAAACAGATATTTTGGAAATTTTAAGAGTAAAATGCGATTCTTAAGAAAAACATTGTCATACATTCTAACACATTTTAGTACTTCGATCGATTGTTTCACTAGAAATGTCCCTGTTAGAATTTATATGTTGTTTGTCTGATGAAGGTCACTCGAAACTCTGGTCTGAAGGTACTCGAAACTCGAGTCGTACTAGAAATGTTGTATGAGTGAAATTAATTGAATTTTATCGCAAGTAAATAATTCTGTAGTTTGTGTATCAAAATAGTAAACTTATTGAAAATGTACTCGTTAATTAACTAAAATTTATCGTTTATCATACAATTTTAAAAATATCTGATTTGCTACACGTACTAAAAATCTTTTGAATTAAACAAATTCTTTGATTTTCATTTTCATTCTGTTGAGTTGGAACTGGATTATTCAAAACATCTGCAATCATAATATATGAGTATTGAAGATTTCGGAGTTTCATATCTGATAGGAATAAAAGTGCTTAGAACGAGTAGAAATAGGTTTAAATAACTAGTTATATGTTAAAAATATTTTTAAACCTGGATATTGCTAAAGAAAGAGAGAGTTTAGTGCCAAGAAAGGGAATCGGTTTGTAACCTGAGTCAATAAGTTGAAATTTGAATGGAAAACATACTCGTATACAAATAACAATTGTTTATTTATTTTATGAAAAAATCAATAAGCACGGCGTGAAAAAATATATTGATTAAAATTCAAGAAAGAAAAGTAAGGTTTGCATTAAGTATTTGATAAGGTATGTGTTTTTAATTCAAATGTCAAAATAAGGAAATTGCTAAACATGGCAAGCGAATATAGATATTTAAAAAAAATAAGGTGACAAGATGAATTTAAGAAGAAAGATTTCCTAGGCTTTTTGAGATTTTTTGATAGGAAACTGGTAGAGACATGTCTAAGACCCAAAATTGACGGGGGGAAGTTATGGAAATGGAAAGGTTTTTTTTTTATTTGATTGTGAATTTGTTGAAGTTATGTGAAGATGGGTTGCAATTTTTATACGGGAAATCAAAGGCGTTGGACGAAAAGCTGTATCACATTTCAAAAATATTAATTATTAAGAGCACTGAATACATGTTAGGAAATGTTTATCTCATTATCAAAAATAGTTCCAAAACTGGACCCGCCATACAAATATGAGTTTAAATAATTTAAGATCTATTTTTGTTGAAGAAATTACTACTTACATTTTTGTTAATAAAATACATATATATAGCATAATTTCATGATTTATGAAAAAATGTGGAATAAAATGATTAGATCTAGATAAAGAACTGATGTTTTAAGCAGGGTATGGAAAAATATAAGATTATTTGGGCATGTTGAAAGAATTAAAGAAGATATACCAGCTTAAAGAAACTACAGTGCAAAAGTGTGTTGAATTCATTTTAGAGTAAGACTGACAAAATTATGGTTATACTAGTTGGAGGAAACTTTGAAAGAAACAAGTTGATATATAAAAAAAGATAAAAAATGTGTGATGCAATCGAAAAAACTGAGTTTGTTCTCTCTGCTATCTTGACTTAAAGGTATTTACTTTTACGTATAAGTCCGGTGTGCTATTTTTAGATATATTTAAAAAAATATATATCTAAGAGTGGGGTTATTTTAATTACAATTATTTTAAAGCTTAAATAGACTTATTGCCAGTTTTATCAAAAGCAAAATATATCATTTTCAAGTACAGCTATCATGGAATGCTTAATATACGAGGCGTATCCAGAAAGTAAGTGTACTGAGGCTCTCACGACCGGATGGATTTTATTTTCGACATGTTGGCTACACTTTCGTGTAGCCTGACCCTTCCCCTCCGCAACGAGACTGGTTCGAGGTCAGTACGTTGAGAAGTGTCGACGCGACAACACCTTTCGTGAAAAATGTCAATCCAATCTCCCGCCAAGTGCGATAAACGCGGCGTCATCCGTTATCTCGTTTGGAAGGGAAACCCTCCGGTTGAAGTTTATAATGAGGTGAAAACTGCATATGGTGATAAAGCTATGAATCGTACGAGTGTGTACAAGTGGTGTCGCGAGTTTAAAAACGGTCCTACGTCTGTGCATGATGATCAGAGGAGCGGAAGACCTTCAATTGTGACTGACGAAATTGTGGAAAAAATCGAAAATCCGCTCCGTGACGATCGCAGATTGAATATATGCCTCAAGGGGAGACCATCAACTCTGCAAGATACTGTGAGACCCTAAAAAAATTGCGGAGGGCGATTCAGAACAAGAGGAGAGGCATGCTGACAAAGGGAGTCTGCCTGCTGCACGACAATGCCAGACCACACACGGCCAACGCCACGAAGGAACTGCTCGCCTCGTTTAAATGGGATGTCCTGGACCATCCTGCGCATTCCCCTGACCTAGCACCTTCAGATTACTATCTCTTTACCTCCCTGAAGCTGCACATGGGTGGAAAAAGGTTTTCAACCGACGAGGAGGTAAAGGAGGAGGTGGAGAAGTGGACGGAGGGGTTGGCGGGAAACTACTTCGAGGAAGGCATCAAAAAGTTGATACCCTGTTGATACACTTACTTTCTGGACTTACCTAGTATGTTGAAATACACGAAAATCGTTATTCTATTGAATTTCAGTATAACCTGGTGAAATCCATATGGAAATTACTCCCAACCAAAAAACAGTGTTTAATAAGTGAAAGTGAAAGTAAGAATGGATTTTTTTAAAGTTTTCACCAACTGAAATTAAACCTGCAACCCCCAGGTTTCTATAAGGCAGATAAATGTATTAATTTGTCATATATTAAGACGTATTTTGCATGGTCATTTTTGACCATCAGTAGTGTTTCAGTGTTTGGTCCAAGACATGTTTTGTATTATATTCTGGAGAACGTTATTTCAGGGAAAAAAATGATTTTTCAAATGTGGGTGAAGATGGAGAGTTATGTACGAGTATATACCTGACAAACAATTTATACGAAATTGAATGTTGTACGAATACCACCGATAAAATAATGCAACAGCCGCTACTAAAAGCATTTGTGACACATTTGGTTTAACTATTCGGCAATGCCAAAGGTGGTTTAAACAATTTAAAAGTGGTGATTTTAATCTAAAAAACAATCCTGGAAGTGAAAAGTAGTGAAAGTGGATGATGACGTATTGCGTACAAACATCGAATCAAATCCTACACTGACTACGAGTATACGACAATCAGCGGACAATCTTGGATACTCAAATCCAGTGTGCAAGAACATCTGAAAAAAAATCAACAAGATTGTGCAGCAGGGCGCATGGATACCGCACTATCTAACGGATGAGACCAAAGCGGTACGCAAGCGCATATATAAAGATTTATTCGAAAAAGAGACAAACACTCCGTTTTTACACCATTTAGTGACCGGAGACGAAAAGTGGGTGCTATATTCGAGCCAATGGCGTAAACGCCAAACACTTTCAAAAGGGCAGGCTGCAAAAGTGAGTGTATGGTGGGATGCAAAAGGCATAATTTATCACGAAGTCCTTCCTTACGGTAAAACAATTACAAATGAAGTATACTGTGCCCAACTCTTTAAATGTAGGCTAAAAAGACCTGGATTTTTCAATCGACATTCAATTTTATTGCAACACGACAACGCCCGACCCTTTCCATCGAAAATGACTGAACACAAAATAAAGGAGCTTGGATGGAAAACTATTCTTCACCCACCTTCAGATTATCATTTATTTAAAATCTATGCAGCACTAATTAGCTAAAAAAAATCGCACTTTAGGAGTGAAAAAACGCATCGAGGTATATTTTGCATCTAAATCCCCTACATTTTATTCTGACGGTAAAAAAATTATTAAATAGATGGAATAAAGTTGTGTCGACCGAAGGAGATTAATCAATATCGATGTAATAAGAAAATAAATAAAAAAAATATTACCTCTTTCATTGAAAAAACGACATTTTCGTTTGGAAACCTTAATAAAGAAAATTTTACTTTACTAGCATAGTGTAGAATCAAGATTTTTGAGAACTTTTGTCGGGAAAAAATAAATGAAATTTTTTTACTAATGGCACAGTATTTTTTCCTTAGTACTGAGTAAAAGTAGCGGTGAGACAGGTCAATTTCCGAGCTATCCCATGGCGTCAAAAGTTCTTTACGCAGGTATAGTATAACACCAGTAAATACAACTCCCTTCCGTTAATATTCAAATTCACAACCCTCAAGTGGCCAGCAAAACCCGGCCATGAATTATGTAAGCCTCTCTCTATAGAACATATTTGCCAATACGTGGACTTTGGCATCACGTTGCGTGGGTAATACGAATGATTTAAAAAAAAAATTAATTAAATTATTAGTTTTAATTTTTCTGTTCGTATTAATTTATCCTGGTTAGAGTGCATTCTTTTTTAAAACTTTAATTTACTAGTTAATAATGACTTGTGTTAACTAATTACTACCTTCTCGGTAGTTTTTGAAACGTTTGTTTTTCGATTTTTTTAATTACAGAATCTACAATATAATAGAAAATATGATAGTATTAAAATGTGATCTCTTCCATACAACCGTTGGATAAAGAGTTAAAAAAGGGAAATAAAAATTTCATATGTTAAAAAAAAGCAATTCCAAAATAATATAAACAGTAAAAAAGTTATATATATATATATATATATATATATATATATATATATATATATATATATATATATATATATATATATATATATATATATATATATATATATATATATATATATATATATATATATATATATATATATATATATATATATATATATATATATATATATATATATATATATATATATATATATATATATATATATATATATATATATATATATATATATATAATATATATATATATATAATATATATATATATATATATATATATATATATATATATATATATATATATATATATATATATATATATATATATATATATATATATATATATATATATATATATATATATATATATATATATATATATATATATATATATATATATATATATATATATATATATATATATATATATATATATATATATATATATATATATATATATATATATATATATATATATATATATATATATATATATATATATATATATATATATATATATATATATATATATATATATATATATATATATATATATATATATATATATATATATATATATTATATATATATATATATATATATATATATATATATATATATATATATATATATATATATATATATATATATATATATATATATATATATATATATATATATATATATATATATATATATATATATATATATATATATATATATATATATATATATATATATATATATATATATATATATATATATATATATATATATATATATATATATATATATATATATATATATATATATATATATATATATATATATATATATATATATATATATATATATATATATATATATATATATATATATATATATATATATATATATATATATATATATATATATATATATATATATATATATATATATATATATATATATATATATATATATATATATATATATATATATATATATATATATATATATATATATATATATATATATATATATATATATATATATATATATATATATATATATATATATATATATATATATATATATATATATATATATATATATATATATATATATATATATATATATATATATATATATATATATATATATATATATATATATATATATATATATATATATATATATATATATATATATATATATATATATATATATATATATATATATATATATATATATATATATATATATATATATATATATATATATATATATATATATATTAGGTGTACAAATAAGTTTCCGCCGTTTTTTTATCAAAAATTGGGCATTTATTGTGAAAGAACGGAACCTCATGTTTTATTCGAAGTAGTACCCATCGCTTGCCACTACTTTTCCCCATCTTTCTGTCAGCATACGAATACCGCGTCAGTCATCATCATCATCTTTTGAGGCTATCCACGAATCGACTCAATTTTTGGTATCTTCATATGATGTGAAGTGCTGCTCAGACAGGCCATGCGTCATCGATCAAAACAAGTGGTAATCAGAAGGAGCAATGTCTGGTGAATACAGCGGGTGGGGTAAAACTTCTCAATTGAGTGTTTCCAAATAGGTTTTGACCGGTGCCGCAACATGTGGACTAGCATTATCATGCAGGAGAATAATTTTGTCGTGTCTGGCGTAGTAGTGGGCGCGCTTTTCCTCGAGTGCTCGACTCAATCTCATCAATTATGTTCGGTAGACAGCCCCAGCAATGGTTTCATTCGGTTTGAGCAACTCATAATACACGACACCAAGCTGATCCCACCAAATACACAACAAGAGTTTTTTTCCATGAATATTTGGCTTAGCCGTAGATGTTGAAGCATGACCAGGGGATCCCCATGATTTCTTCCTTTTTGGATTATCATAATGGATGCATTTTTCATCACCAGTGACTATATGGTGCAGAAAACCCTTTCGTTTATGCCTGGCAAGCAGCATTTCACATGTGGAAAATTGGCATTCAAAGTTTCTCCGTGTCAGTTCATATGAATCCCAATTTCTTTGTTTTTGAATCATTCCCAATGATTTCAACCCATGTGAAATTGCTTGTTGAGTCACTCCTAATGTAAGTGCAAGTTCTTCTTGCGTTTGGCACGAATCTTGATCCAATAATACTTCCAATTCCGCGTCTTCGTACACTTTCGGCCTTCCGCTACGTTCTTTGTCTTCGATGTCAAATTCACCGTTCTTAAACTTTTGAAACCACTCACGACAACTTCTCTCACTTAAGGCAGCCTCACCATATGCTTCTACAAGCAATCGATGCGCCTCAGCTGCAGATTTCTTCAAATTGAAGAAGTAAATCAAAAGTTCCCGCAAATGACGCTTATTCGGCTCAAAACTTGACATTTTCGAACACAAAAAAATATGTTATACTGATAAAAATTCACTAATATTTCAAGGTCATGTTGTTGACAGATGTCCAACCTTACGATAATGACATTTTACATCTGACAATTTTAACCATAACTTACTGGTGGCGCCAACTTTTGTCAAACGGCGGTGACTTATTTGTACACCCAATATATATATATATATATATATATATATATATATATATATATATATATATATATATATATATATATATATATATATATATATATATATATATATATATATATATATATATATATATATATATATATATATATATATATATATATATATATATATATATATATATATATATATATATATATATATATATATATATATATATATATATATATATATATATATATATATATATATATATATATATATATATATATATATATATATATATATATATATATATATATATATATATATATATATATATATATATATATATATATATATATATATATATATATATATATATATATATATATATATATATATATATATATATATATATATATATATATATATATTATATATATATATATATATATATATATATATATATATATATATATATATATATATATATATATATATATATATATATATATATATATATAATATATATATATATATATATATATATATATATATATATATATATATATATATATATATAATATATATATATATATATAATATATATATATATATATATATATATATATATATATATATATATATATATATAATATATATATATATATATATATATATATATATATATATATATATATATATATATATATATATATATATATATATATATATATATATATATATATATATATATATATATATATATATATATATATATTATATATATATATATATATATATATATATATATATATATATATATATATATATATATATATATATATATATATATATATATATATATATATATATATATATATATATATATATATATATATATATATATATATATATATATATATATATATATATATATATATATATATATATATATATATA
>CATKWJ010001136.1:0-95000 GCA_949825065.1 Odontocerum albicorne
GTCTTAGGACTGCAACCACGGAAGGACTGTTGGAAGAATACGTAAATAGTTGTTAATCTTGTGTGTTGAATGTTAGGAAGTAGATTTATTCAAAAAATATATATTTAAATAATAGTTTGAGTTTTTAAATAACAGCTTTTACTTTTTAACGATAGCTTATTAATACATGAGGATATTAAGAAGCATAATATATATAAAATTCAATTTATTGATTTCAGTACGACGAATGTTATGTTGTTCGAGGAAGTAAAACCTAAATAGTTAAATATTATCAACCGTTTCCTCCTCTATAGTAGACCACACTAATATATTGAATTATCAAGAGTTTATTATGTATGTACTGTGGCAACATCTTCAAGCTTATATAACAACACTTCCTTCACCTCCTCCACATTAATATGTATATCTTCTCATCAAGTTCTTTTCGGTTCTCTTACTTATGTATATCTCTTCTTTCAAAATTTCATAGATGTTTTAAACATTTAGCAGTTAAAAAAACAAAACGTTAATTATCTAGCCTTAACTCACTAAAAAGCGTGCATTTTAATAGCAAAAAATATTTAGTTATCTAGAAATTTGTTATAAAATATACAAATATTGAAATTATTACCAAACAGCAATCACTTTCCATCAACCAGATAAGAGTTACGCATATTATTGCCAATTGCAGGGTGAAAGCTTACATTTTTCTCTGAAGTGATCTTTTATACAAAAACAAATATAAAAGAGTGAAATAAAACATTTGCAAATGTTACCAAAGATTGACCAAGGACAAGGAATAAGCTAAAGGGCAAGAAAATACGAGTTTTGTACAAACACATTTCCTCATTAAAGACATATGTAATTCGTTTAGTCGCCGTATGAAGTAAGTAACCGGGAGTAACAGTCTGACTAACGTAAAAAAACTCTGAAAATATTTTTTAAATTTTAAATATCGAATAAACATATCTCAATCTTACGAGAGCAAATATTTTTACCAATCCTTGACAAGCCTAAAACAAAGCGATCGTATGTTTAAAATCAGGTAAAGTATGGCTTGGATTATATTTACATTAAAGGTTCATACACTCAAACTGGTCCCCAGGCGTTTGAAGAGTCTTCAGTGAAATTTCAGCTGCGGTTATTTTATATCAAATCGCACCCCTCCTATATAATTTTTACTTGTAATCTATCGAGTTCCGGTGCCAAGTCACGTGGCGTTCTCTACTTCCGGCTTTTATGAGCACGTGGCGCCCGACGTCACTGCACGTCCGGTCACGTGGATCTCTACTGTGTTCAGTTTGATTCGGTGATAAATGTATCAAAAGTATTTTTGAGGGTAACTTTTTTTTCTTTTCATTACTCATTGGAATTAGAGTTTGGATTCATAATATTATAGGCGAGCTCTGTGGCCTAGTTGGTAGCCCTTGTCTGTCTTAATAATAATCTGGGGGTTAAGGTTTAGATTCCCGTTGGAACCATTAATTAAAATTATTTTAGTCTGATTTTCACTTAAGGTTTATTTATCGTATTTATATTATATTGATTGCAATTGGTCATATGGCAACTAGCCTACATAGTCAAACATTTCGAAAACTAAATGCTAAAACAAATCTTTGGTGTGCGATGTAAAATATGATGGGAGAAGAGTAGAAATGAGAGAAATAAATGTATCTGGACTCTTGTATGCTAATGACGTGGTTATGAAAATGAAAACGATTTAATAGATATAAGTGAGTTGCATGAAAGATGCATAGTAAAAGGTTTGAAAATAAATGTACCAAAATCAAAAGTTGTAGTTATATAAAGAGTATATGAGATACATGGGTTAACTCAGATAAACTGGAGTAGTTGAGGTTTGTTATCTGGTAAGTATGTTTTAGTGTGATGGGCGAGTTGAAAGGGGCATTGAAAGAAGGGTGGCGACATTGAACAATGTCAAAGAATCACTCAATATAATATGCAACAACCACGCTTTATCATAAGTAGCAAAAATGATAATGCATAATAGTATGTTGGTGCCCACTTTGACGTATGAAAGTGAAACTTGGATTTATTAGACGGATAAAAATAAGATTAATGCTGTGGAGATACGTAAACTAAGAAAAAAATGTAGAGCCAATGTATAAAAGAAGGTGGAACAAAGACATCAAAAATGAATGCATGGATAAAATGGATGGTTTAAGTAAGTTAAGGTGGATTGGACATATGGAGGGAACAAATGACTAAGCGAGTATACAAGTCAATATAGTGTCAATGTATGAAAGAAGACGGAACGAAGACATAAAAAATGAATGCATGGATAAAATGTATGTTTTAAATACGATAAAGACAGGAACCTTAAAATGGCTTGGACATGCGAGAAAATGAATGACGAAATAATGACTAAGTGAGTATATAATTTAAAAGTGTGCGCAGAAGAGGACCGAGTAAAACATTTATGGATTAAATGGACCAATTTTTTTAAAAACAGGTATAATGAGAAAAATGAGCAATACAATATTGTGCATGGTGAGACGTATGAATATGGATATAAAAGTTGTGTGCATGGAAAGTTTGGAGATCTACTCTCTCTGCGCACTCCACAAAGGATACGGCGAGATGATATGTACGTATGTAAAAATTGTAATGACCCATTTTTTATCTCTTTATTCTTTCATAGTTCCTTATAAATGTCAAAATTAGGAGTCGCACTTGAAGAAATATATAATCAATATAATTAAAAAAAATGTTTTACCTACAACCAGAAAAAACATCTTGAAAAAAAAGAAATCGCCCAACGTGGGGCTCGAACCCACGACCCTGAGATTAAGAGTCTCATGCTCTACCGGCTGAGCTAGCCGGGCAGGCGACCGTCGGTGCAGGTGCTGTGAAATACAACCAAGTGCCAAAACACATTTCACATAAATCGCGATTGTAAAATTCAACACGTTTATTTCTAAACCTTAAATCGTGTTCTCTCCAAAAAATTCTTACCAATATCGCAATTCCCTATTATTTGTGAGGTCGAACTAAGTGTGAATAATACATTAACTTGCTATAAGAATAAAAAAATATCTTATTTTTAATGTTTTCATTTCAACCGAGAAATTACTTGTAACAATTTTTATCAAGAATTATTAATATACTCGTACATAAAACTTTAGTGTGCAGTATACAATATGTCGGATTTAATGCTAAGTGGCAATATCTTCCAGTCAACAATATATGTAATTGTTTTACCAAAAAAAGAGTGAAAAGTTGGGGATTTACGCTATTGATGTAAAGAAAAAAACTAAGCAGTAAAAAATAAAATAGATCATCGATGGCATGGATAAGGGAAAGAGAGATTGAAAAACCAGAAAAAAATACACTGTAAGGAGATGTAATTTGCTTCAATTGCAGGATCATCGAATTTTAGAAAGTCGAAAATAAGTGTGGGTCGTATATAATTTTAAAAACTATTAAAGACCGCTAGATATTCATACGAGTATAATGAAGTATAATACTACCGATCCTTAAATAGTTGTTAACCCTTTAGATGCAAGGTGCGGATGTATCCGAATCACCGTGTACGTCTCTCAAGTGCGAGGTTCGGATTTTTTCCCACGTTCTATAAAAACTCAGGTTTTGAGTGCGGGGTGCGGCTATATTCGAATAATGTTGAGTAGAGATTTTTTCCCAACTTCTGACATTCTTTCATAAAAAAATGCTAATATGGTATTTCTACACTTGTTTCAATTTTGTCAAGAATTTATTCAAATATAAAAAATATTGTCAATGTTTAACTCGAGCTTTTACGTAGAGGCAATGATAATTCATAATTTATAAAAAAAATTTTTTTTCAAAAATATATATCTAATAATTATATTATTTTTTAGATAAAATCCGGAAAATTGTTGTTTTATTTTGTTAAAGTTGTATGGTCTTTATCAATACTAATTTTAAATAAATGATTCTCAAAAAAAATAATTTGCCCTTTTCCTCTTTTTTTCTTTCCATTTCCTTTTTTAATTAATAATAGTTTTTTATTGAATTCTGAAGGTGAATACAGATGCAGCAGATAATGACTATATACATAAAAATATCGCAATTATATCTTTAACTTTATTTTTAATGAATAATTTACTCATTTCGTGACTTTTTATGAAATTTTATTCAGCATTTACAGGTTTAGAAAATACCTTTCAAAATGTAAACGTCATATGTATAAATGTCACTTATTGTGTTATTAGAATTTCTTTTGAATTCTTCAAATGTATTACATTTTTATGCTCCCATATGTCAAAGAAATAAATACAACTTAAGACGTTCATGCTCCTCATTAAACTGATTCAGATATTTTCAGAATCATTCATCAACCATCACTAGTACCTATCTTAGTAATTATACTGAAAATATTTGTTACTAATTTATCGAATGCCAACAACTTACTGAAACGAAGCCAAGTATTTTCTCAACATACACAAATTTCTCAGATCACTCCATATGTCAGTGTTGCTCCAAATGTGGGTCAAGGAATTTTAAGATTACTTTGAATTCGATTTCATAATTAATATAAAAATGGTTGTATTTTACAAAAAAAATAAAAGTAATGTAACGTTTTATTTTTATAATAGCTTGTACAAGTATATAAAGCTAAATGTGTTTTTAAAACAAGAAAAACAATAGATACTGCTTGACAAAAAGAAAAATGTCTAGTTACGTCACGCAGTGTCACATGGCAATATATTCCAACCAAGCAAAAATATGTTTAAGAGGCTTTAAGTAAAGACCAGACAGGAACCAGTTTAAATAAAAAAAATCCATTAGGGATCTAGCCTGCGTCCCGTGGTTAGGAAGACAGCTGTCTTACCAACTAGGCCACGTAGGTCAACAATGATTAATGGAACAGGAATAAGGTTTACACTGATGAAGAACTTTATATGATTAATTAATAAATTAATTTCGAATATTATAGCAAAAGTGAGTTTTAATTTTTTTTTAATCAGTTTGATTGATTTTGTTCTATATTACTCAAGAAAATTTCCTAATTTATAGTCGTTTTATACTTCATTCAAATCGAAAGGGTCAAAACAATATCTTAAAGTTGCACCTAACTTATTTTCGTTATATTCAGTACAGTGTAGCAGGTGTAATACTACATGTTAATATATTTCAAACAACAAGAAAGATGTTAAAAAACCTAAAGTTAAAACCAATCTATAATAGAATGCTAAACAAAGTAAGTCACCAACAGCACTCGACCCCGCAACCATCGGATTGGAATAGAATCATATTACGAACTAGAGCAAGGAGTTTTTCTATCCATAATACAATAAATATAATGTATTAAAAGTATTCCTCAATTAGTTAGTAAATATCCCAAAATAATAAAAACCAATTAACTTTCCTTTTTATGGCTTTCTTATAAACATAAAATCTGAATAGATTTCCTAATAAGTTGCTTAATCTGAAATGAATTAGGTTGCATTTTACGTTTTATTTTGATTTGCAGATATGTTTGTATCTATTTGAACTTGTATTTTGCGACAAAATAATATTTAAATGGTTCTGTATTAAAAAAATATTGAAGTAGTACTGCCCTTTGTAAATCACATACAAGCTCATTTTCTTATATATTTATCCATAGACAATAGATATTAACAACAAAGAGAGTTAGGGTGAAGCTTCCGATTCGCTACGGAGGTATACATTTATGGTTCGTGCTATAATATTCTATATTATTTCTCGCGCTTCTTATCTGCCCGAACATGTGTCATTCTTAAAGTTGACTGCATTGATACATTTTTTTCTGTGATTTATGGAATAGATAATATTTCAGATTGAACACGCGTCTTTTAATATTTTTTGTAATAAAAAATAACTAATAAAGTATCTTACAATGACGTTCTTGGAATTGTCAAATGGCGGATTCAACAAAAGTAATCTTGCAATTTGGTTTTGAGGACTGAAATTTCTATTTTAGAATTTTCTTAGTTGTGCGGCTCACGACTGCATCGTGATTTCCTGATGAATGTGGAACTGAGCGGATGATTCGCTTCTACTGTTCTCGGTACTTAACCATTGTGAGAACAGTACTCAATGAAGAACTAGTCATTTTTTATTTGGTCTCTCCATCTTGCCAGAGACTGTCGTTTTTCTCGCTGTCACTCAACACTTCCAGTTACTACCAGCGTCTCCAAACGGTCTTCATCTCTTCTAGCGAAGTTTGACAGCACTCTCTTCCGACATGTTGTTGACAGCATTTCTATGACTTGTAGATCCTTAAGGTTTGACACATCAGTGTGTCTTGCAGTCCACAAAATACAAAGAAATCATTTTAGATTAATTATTATTGAATTATTTTAATCTTAATTATCAATTAATTACTAAGCCTCGATGTGGAAGGTAGAAACTCGTGTCACGGAGATTAATTAAATTATATTGTAGAAATAACAAAATAATTTAATATATGAAGTTCTACAAAGTAAAAGCATAAATATTAAGAAAATAAACAAATAGTTTTTTGATAAATGAAATTGTCAACAAATATTGTATTGTATTTTTTAAATTTAAATTAGCAAAATAAAGATTTTTTTCGAATCAGTACCCCAGAATATTGTTTATTTTTATATCCATCATATTTGTTGAGAAATGAACAGAGAAGACACACATATATTTTTTTGATTTATCGAATATATTCCTGGCTCAAAATACATTGTACCCATCGTGTATTCACAAAAAGACACGTGTTCAACAAGCTAAGTGTAATGCAGATGGTCGATATCTGTCATAAAATCCCATATTATTCCCGTTCTCGACAACTTCACGGTTCACGTTTGCCAACCGTCAATTAGAATTAAATTTTACTGCGTGTTGGCGGTATGTTAAATTAACAAATATTGCAATCCTTTTGACAATTTTGCTGCACACGTATGATGTGCATTTAAAACGCCCACGATTGCAATATTGCATCTGTGCTCGCTATAAATATATCAACTGTGTCTTTGAAAGTGAATTTTATGAGGAATTTTATTTAAAAAAATGTATTTTGTCATTTCATTATTACGATCTGTAATTAAAAAATAGATCGTTTTAAACGATCGCAGAAGTCAAATAAACGCTATAGAAATGCGTGCACACATATGTGTATGTGTGCACGCATTTCTATAGCGTTTATGCTATAGAAATGCGTGCACACACACACGTATGTGTGACAATCTATGATAAAATAAAATACGCAATCAAGTGTACATGCGATAGCTCTATGTATGTGAAAATATCACATCCACATATTTCGAGATGTTTGAGTAAACTTCACGTTTTGTTAAAGTTGTATTGAATGAAAATAACATGACGGAATTGAACCATGAACATTGGATGTTTAAAAAAATATATTTTTGTTTAAATAATTGAGATATACTTATGAGATATAATAATATCTGTTGTGTACGAATGCAATAATATCTGTTTTGTATCTATTTGTACCAATTTGTCCACAAACATCATGTTTTGTATCTATTTGTCCACAAACAGTTACGAATTTTAACTGCATACAAACTCAAACTGTTTTTATATAGTTTAGTTCATTTCGGATTCAAATTCAAAATTAATAAAATCGTTGTCTTTCAATTGAAAAAATGAAAGAAAGTCAAGTTGTTTTTATTCCAAACCAAACATCTTTCTCATCCCCCTTTTATAGCAAGCCAGCTTTCTCTACCCCTCAGTTCCTCACTAATGAAAATGCACTAGGATAACGATTCGTTAACTTTAAAAGGTTTCCGCAGTGATTGCCATCCTACCCTGGATATGGTGGTTCTGAACATGGTTCAATGTTAGGGGAAAGCCACGAAATAGATCAATGTTAGGGGAAAGCCAGGACATAGCTCAATGTTAGGGGAAAGTCAGAGCATCCCATCCCTCCGGTGGGGAAATGCACGTGCACTAAGGGTAGCTGGAGAAAGGGCTCCTATTACTTTATGAGCTTTTATGAGTATTGATTGCTTAGCTACTCTCCTTGTATGATCTAAGTATATGTTGGTTATGGTAGACTATGAAACTTGAGAAGGAGAATTTAACCTGGTATTTTAATTATTTAAATACACCGTTGATGTTCGTTGTAATAATGATGTCTTGTATTTACTGATTTTGAATCATCATAACCAATAATCACCAATAAAATATGTATATATTGGCGTTGTCAATATAAAGATAACTTATTCGATTCTGATATAAATATTTCGTTTCCTCCCCGCCCATAAATCAAATCATACACGCTCGTATTAAAACAAATTGATCCATCTCACTTTCAGTATTCGATGTATTTGCTCGTGCCAGGTTTTTATAGCTTATTTCCTTTTTTTTTTACCAAACTTATTTCATTTTTTTGTATTACTCAAATAGATTTTTTTTTTCAAATAATTCATTCTATCTACTCGTACATAGACGAATTATTTCAGTTCTCATTTTTTATCTCAAGCTACGTTTCATTTCAAGTTATATTTTACAGTGTCCTCCATTCTCATTCAATTATACATTGTTTTACCACCAATTCTACACAACGCCTGCATTTCTGGAGCTGAGATGTCATTGTGGGTGAATCTTATTATCAGAAAATTCGATTGTTTAAAAATATTTCGTGAAATTTAGGACAAAGTTCAATTCAACTAAATATAATGCCAGTCAGTACTGGCATTACGTACGTGAATATTTGCTACAGTTAGGTTAGGTTAGGTTAGGTTAGGTTATCCAATATAAATACATACTCATTATTTTGAGGTCAGCATCCACCTTGATTGAAAACATAAAATAATGCTAAAAAACCGCTACAATTTGACATATTAAATTTGCTTTTACCTAGCAACTTTTACACATATTGTCAAAAAAAATCCGTATTATACGAGTATAATATTCTCGTATTTGTATAAAAACCCCGATATACACACGACATATTTTGAGAAATTCGAGGAAACAAATCGGCTAGTTTTATTTACACTGATGAGAGTGCTTTGTGATACCGACGTGTTGTACATGCTTGGAATGCTATGTTTCTTATATTCAAATATATCTTACGAGTATATTAGTGAATATATCTAATATTCGGAGCCTGTAAAGATATTTTTAATTAAATTATTGAGGTGTGTTCTATCGATAGCTGACGGCCTCTGAGGCTTGGAAGTAAAACGCTTGACCTCCACTCGACAGTTCTGGGTGTGGTTTCTAATATAACCCGAAAATAAAAAAAAATAAAAAAATCTCCCAATCAGGTCAAAAAAAGTTCGTCTGGTAAAAATACTCACATGTGATGTGTTCGAGTAGTTTTGTATATTCACGTGCGGTGGTATTGCCAATACGTGCGATGACGAACTGCAAGCTACTCCAATATTTCTAGTCTAAAGCCTCGATTTTTTTTTATCCGCTTGGCACGGATTTCTCCTGTTACACAAAGAGGGTCTGCTTCTAGCGTTAGCTTATTCGTTAGGAATAATATCAGCCAGGAT
The DNA here is from genome assembly GCA_949825065.1 of Odontocerum albicorne. Taxonomy (NCBI): domain Eukaryota; kingdom Metazoa; phylum Arthropoda; class Insecta; order Trichoptera; family Odontoceridae; genus Odontocerum; species Odontocerum albicorne. Next base: position 9,441 of record CATKWJ010001136.1, read on the forward strand.
TCTTCTCATACTGCTAGTCGGTACCGAGAATATATCAACCGTGTCATTCAGTTGGTTCAATATCTCTATACCACGCGTGACTGAGTGTTTAGCCATGATATTCGTCCTGTAAGTTGGTATGTAGAACAGAGGGTGATTCCTTGCACGGCTATATTTATTGGGTACATATAGACTTAGTGCTTCTAGAATCGCGGGACAGTTAAACGAACCTTGGAAAACCTTTATTAGGAATATCGCAATGGATTCTTGCCTTCTTGTTTCGAGGCTTCTATAGTTACACACCGTGAGAAGTTCGGCATGGGGAGCATATTTTGGGTAATCACCCTTTGTTCTGTACCATAGATATCTGAGGATTTTATTTTTGTATTTGTTCTATATTGTTTTTATATTTGAGCTGATGAGGAGCCCAAAATGTAGATGCATATTCTAATTTGGTTCTAATTAGATAATTATATAAGTTTCGGAGGATATCGGTGCTGTTAAATTCTCTTGATATTCGCATTATAAAACCGAGTAGTTTGTAACAGCCCGATATCAAACGTGAGACATGGTTAACGAACGTGAGTCCGACATCGAAGGTTACGCCCAAATCCTTGAATTCAGAAACTCTATTTAGTGCCACTCCCTGTATAGTATACTGATGGTGGATTGGTGAAAACGATCGACTATAAGATACACAGACACATTTATTAATGTTGAACAGAAGACGATTTTGCTCACTCCAGGAGACTAGGGAGTCTAGGTCCTGTTGTAACTGTGCACAGTCGTGAGGTGAATTGATCTTTTTGAAAATGTTCAAGTCGTCAGCGAACAATAAACATGTCGAGTGACTTATGTAATTTTGAATGTCGTCTATTAATATGAGGAATAGTAGGGGACCTAAATTGGATCCTTGTGGTATACCAGATCTTGCGATAAATTCCACAGAAGACTTGTTACGGATTGTTACGTATTGTAATCTTTCTTTTAGGTATGATACAAATAATCCAATTAGATTATCGCTGAAGCCAAGTTTGTGCATTTTCTTAAGTAATATATAGTGATCAATTTTGTCGAAAGCTTTCTGAAAGTCTGTAAATATTACATCCGTTTGTGAAAGTTCGTCTAAATTTGACGCAATCTGTTGTGTGAGAGAGAAGGTTAGCAACAGTCGATCGTTTTGGCAAAAAGCCATGCTGGTTTCCAATAAGCCTTGTTGATACTTGGTGGGTCAATTGGTTGCACAGTACAATTTCGAAAATTTTTGGAAGCAAAAAGAGAACAGCTACAGGTATGTAATTATGAGAGTCTAATTAATAGGACCGAAGATTAATGTTGACTCCCGGTAGACGATTTTAATATGTCTGTATCATCGACAATTCGGATATTTTGAAGTGTACCATATCAATGGAACCATGAATCGACGTTTTGATTATAACAAAAATCATATGTTATTAATTATTTACCTCTTTTATATAAATACATTTTAGATTCTTTTTAACGTCCTATATCGCCTAAAAGGTATATGTAATGTGTTAATTTGATTATTTTTTAAAGAAAGTTTATTAATTGTTTCAATTTCACAATCAATGCATATTTGATAAAAATCCACTGTTAAAATATATACTTATAAACTTAATCTAGGAAACAAATTGAAGCTCATTATAGTTGATATATTTTTCAGAAAAAAAAAGATTAATTATCGTAAGACAAATGTGTAGTAATTAAATTATAATATGATTCAAGTTTTGCAATAAACAAAGATAATTAAGGCAATTCATTTTGAATGTGGAAGGAATTTATTTGAGAAAATAAAAAAACTTGTAGTTTAAAAGGTCAAATGTTTGGCCAATACCAAGAACGAAAACAAAATGATGTACAAACCGTAACAACGTTTGGTCATTAGTGATGGGCGATTTTCGATCTTCGTTCGATTAAGTTTCGTTTACTGTACATGCTCTAGAATAAAGCATTATACACTGTATTTTCAAAATTTTGTTAACTGTACGTGCTCTAGAAAAATGCATTATACACCGTATTATCTTATGTTTTAATATATTACTAGCACACACTAGATTTTTTGTTTATTGCTGATTCTAGCACCTACTTACGGAAAACAAAAAAGAATCTTTGATCTAAAAATTTAAAAAAATTACATGTTTAACTCACACCTAGGTTTAGCAAAATCGAGTCTGAAACTCTTTTTCTCGCAATATTGTTTAAAAATATCAGCTAATCTGATAATAGTAGAATTAATTTTAAAACGTAAAGTTTCTAAAGTAAACTTCGAAAACAGATTTTTCTGTGGATGTTTGTGGGTAAAAAATGTGGATGTTTGTGGATAAAAAAATCCAAATTTAATGAATTCCAACTTCCACACTGTTAGGTTTTCGTCAACACTAACAACAAAAAAAATTAAATGAGGTGCATTGCCGCGCGGTAACGCAATGGACTTCAGTGCGGAAGGTCGTCGGCTCGAACCCCGCGCTGTGATACTCCCCTCGAACGACACAAGCACATTATCCGGTTAGTGTTCGAGGGTATAAGGTTACCTATGACATCGGTCATATCTTCGAAACAAAACTAGGAAATTCTTGTAAAATCTGCATAACATGAATTCAACAGACTCACTAACCATAACAAAGCAAATTTACGTGAAGAATGTAATAAAATTCTCTCGAAACTAGAAGTTTTCGGGTGTTTATTCATTCATTCAATGCTTAAACGATATGAGATGTTATCTTCGTGGCGTTCTACTATATTTAAGCCTTGATTTATTATAATTCTAGCATTTCTGTACGCAGTTGGGGTTTTTTGTTAGTCAAAAGTAAAAAAATCATTCAAACTGGTAATTATTGACGCAAAATATCGAAATTTCGCGAAATAAGAGGGTAGGGACGAAAAACACGAAAACATGTAGAACAAATAATATTTCTCTCGTGATTCTGTTCATATATATTCGTAAATTCTGTCGTCAATGGCAGTTTTTCGAGTGAAAAGTTTCAGTATATTTCTAAGAAATGTTCATACAAATTCACGAGGTTTTGGACGTTTCATATAATAATTAACTTCAATGCGTTTTTACTTTACTAAGACCTTGATTCATTACAATTCTAGCATTTCTGTACGCATTTGAAGTTTTTTGTTACTCAAAAGTTAAAAAAATCATTCGAACTGGAAATTATTGCCGCAAAACATCGAAATTTCGCGAAATAAGAGGTATGGGACGAAAAACACGAAAACATATAGAACAAATAATATTTCTCTCGTGATTCTGTATATATATTCGTAAACTTGGTCGTCAATGGCAGTTTTTCGAGTGAAAAGTGTGAAGTTTCAGTGTTTTACAAAAAAATTATGATACAAATTTTCGAGGTTTTGGACATTTTATATAATAATTAACTTCAATGCGTTTATATTATAGTTAGGCCTTGCCTAATTATACTTCTAGTATTTCTGTACGTTTTTTCTATAGTTAGGCTTTGGTTCATTATAATTCTTGCATTTCTGTACGTAGAATTGGTTATTGTTCTTCAAAATAAAAAAAAATTCATTCAAACTGGAAATTATTCACGCAAAATATCGAAATTTCGCGAAATAAGAGGTTAGGGACGAAAAACACGAAAGCATGTAAAACAAATAATATTTCTCTCGTGATTCTGTTCATATATTCGTAAACTCGAGCGTCAATGGCAGTTTTTTTAATAAAAAGTGTGAAGTTTCAGTGTATTACTAAAAAATTATAATACAAAATTACGAGGTTTTGGACGTCTTATATAATAATTAACTTCAATGAGTTTGTATTATAGTTAGGCCTTGCTTAATTATAATTCTAGCATTTCTGTACGTAGAATTCGTTTTTTGTTCTTCAAAAGAAAATATCGAAATTTCGCGAAATAAGAGGTTAGGGATAAAAACACGAAAACATGTAGAAAAAATAATATTTCTCTAGTGATTCTGTACAGATATTCGTAAACTCTGTCGTCAATGGCAGTTTTTCGAGTAAAAAGTGTGAAGTTTCAGTATATTTCTAAGAAATGTTCATACAAATTCACGAGGTTTTGGACGTTTTATATAATTATTAACTTCAATTCGTTTTTACTATACTAAGGCCTTGATTCGTTAACTTGGTCGTCAATGGAAGTTTTTTGAGTGAAAAGTGTGAAGTTTCAGTGTATTATTTCAGTGTATTTTTACTATGCTTAGGGCCTTGATTCGTTAACTTGGTCGTCAATGGCAGTTTTTTTAGTGAAAAGTGTGAAGTTTCAGTGTATTATTAAGAAATGTTCATACAAATTTACGAGATTTTAGACGTTTTATATAATAATTTATTTCAATGCGTTTGTATTGTAAGCCTTGCTAAATTATACTTCTAGCATTTTTGTACGCATTTTTGTACACTATATCAGAATTGGTTTTTTATTCTTCAAAAGAAAAAAAATTTCATTCAAACTGGAAATTATTTTCGCAAAATATCGAAATTTCGCGAAATAAGAGGGTAGGGACAAAAAACACGAAAACATGTAGAACAAATAATATTTCTCTGGTGATTCTGTACATACATTCGTAAACTCTGCCGTCAATGGCAGTTTTTCGAGTAAAAAGTGTGAAGTTTCAGTATATTTCTAAGAAATGTTCATACAAATTCACGAGGTTTTGGACGTTTTATATAATAATTAACTTCAATGCGTTTTTACTTTACTAAGACCTTGATTCATTACAATTCTTGCATTTCTGAACGCAGTTGAAGTTTTTTGTTAGTCAAAAGTAAAAAAATCATTCAAACTGGAAATAATACCCGCAAAATATCAAAATTTCTCGAAATAAGAGGTAAGGGACGAAAAACACGAAAGAGTGTAAAACAAATAATATTTCTCTCGTGATTCTGTTCATATATTCGTAAACTCGAGCGTCAATGGCAGTTTTTTTAGTAAAAAGTGTGAAGTTTCAGTGTATTACTAAAAAAATATCATACAAAATTACGAGGTTTTGGAAGTTTTATATAATAATTAACTTCAATGCGTTTGTATTATAGTTAGGCCTTGCTTAATTATAATTCTAGCATTTCTGTACGTAGAATTAGTTTTTTGTTCTTCAAAAGAAAAAAAAATTCATTCAAACTGGAAATGATTGACGCAAAATATCGAAATTTCGCGAAATAAGAGGTTAGGGACGAAAAACACGAAAACATGTAGAACAAATTATATTTCTCTAGTGATTCTGTACATATATTCGTAAACTCTGTCGTCAATGGCAGTTTTTCGAGTAAAACGTGTGAAACTTCAGTATATTTCTAAGAAATGTTCATACAATTTCACGAGGTTCTGGACGTTTTATATAATAATTAACTTCAATGCGTTTTAACTATACTAAGGCCTTGATTCATTCTAATTCTAGCATTTCTGTACGCAGTTGAAGTTTTTTGTTAGTCAAAAGTAAAAAAAATCATTCAAACTGGAAATAATACCCGCAAAATATCGAAATTTCGCGAAATAAGAGGTTAGGGACGAAAAACATCTCAAACAAATACTATTTCTCTCGTGATTCTGTATATATATTCGTAAATTTGGTCGTCAATGGCAGTTTTTCGAGTAAAAAGTGTGAAGTTTCAGTGTATTACTAAAACATTATCATACAAAATTACGAGGTTTTGGACGTTTTATATAATAATTAACTTCAATGCTTTGGCCTTGCTTAGTTATTATTCTAGCATTTCTGTACGTAGAATTAGTTTTTTGTTCTACACAAGAAAAAAAATTCACTCAAACATGTAGAACAAATATTAATATTTATACTTATATTCGTAAACTTTTTGTACTTATATTTTGTACTTATATTCGTAAACTCTGTCGTCAATGGCAGTTTTTCAAGTAAAACGTGTGAAGCTTCAGTATATTTCTAAGAAATATTCATACATATTCACGAAGTTTTGGACGTTTTATATAATAATTAACTTCAATGCGTTTTTACTATACTAAGGCCTTGATTCGTTAACTTGGTCGTCAATGGCAGTTTTTTGAGTGAAAAGTGTGAAGTTTCAGTGTATTATTTAGAAATATTCATACAAATTTACGAGATTTTAGACGGTTTATAAAATAATAAATTTCAATGCGTTTGTATTGTAGGCCTTTCTTAATTATAATTCTAGCATTTCTGTACGTAGAATTGTTTTTTTGTTCTTCAAAAGAAAACTAATTTCATTCAAACTGGAAATTATTGACGCAAAATATCGAAATTTCGCGAAATAAGAGGTAAGGGACGAAAAACACGAAAACATGTCAACCCAATAATATTTCTCTCATGATTTTGAGAACATATATTCGCTAACTTGGTCGTCAGTGGCAGTTTTTCGAGTGATAAGTGTTAAGTTTTAGTATATTACTAAAAAACGTTCATACAAATTAACGAGGTTAGGACGTTTTATAGTATAATTGTATAGTTAAAACGCATAAAAGTTAATTATTCTATAAAACGTCCAAACCTCGTTAATTTGTATGAACGTTTTTTAGTAATATACTAAAACTTAACACTTTTCACTCGAAAAACTGCCACTGACACGACCAAGTTAACGAATCAAGGCCTAAGTATAGTAAAAACGCATTGAAGTTAATTATTATATAAAACGTCCAGAACCTCGTGAAATTGTATGAACATTTCTTAGAAATATACTGAAGCTTCACATATTTTACTCGAAAAACTGCCATTGACGACAGAGTTTACGAATATATGTACAGAATCACTAGAGAAATATAATTTGTTCTACATGTTTTCGTGTTTTTCGTCCCTAACCTCTTATTTCGCGATATTTCGATATTTTGCGTCAATCATTTCCAGTTTGAATGAATGTTTTTTTCTTTTGAAGAACAAAAAACTAATTCTACGTACAGAAATGCTAGAATTATAATTAAGCAAGGCCTAACTATAATACAAACGCATTGAAGTTAATTATTATATAAAACTTCCAAAACCTCGTAATTTTGTACGATAATTTTTTAGTAATACACTGAAACTTCACACTTTTTACTCGAAAAACTGCCATTGACGACCAAGTTTACGAATATATGAACAGAATCACGAGAGAAATATTATTTGTTTTACATGCTTTCGTGTTTTTCGTCCCTTACCTCTTATTTCGAGAAATTTCGATATTTTGCGGGTATTATTTCCAGTTTGAATGATTTTTTTTACTTTTGACTAACAAAAAACTTCAACTGCGTACAGAAATGCTAGAATTGAAATGAATCAAGGTCTTAGTAAAGTAAAAACGCATTGAAGTTAATTATTATATAAAACGTCTAAAACCTCGTAAATTTGTATGAACATTTCTTAGAAATATACTGAAACTTCACACCTTTTACTCGAAAAACTGCCAATGACGGCAGAGTTTACGAATATATGTACAGAATCACCAGAGAAATATTATTTGTTCTACATGTTTTTGTGTTTTTTATCACTAACCTCTTATTTCGCGAAATTTAGATATTTTCATTTGAAGAACAAAAAACGAATTGTTTGTACAGAATTGCTAGAATTATAATTAAGCAAGGCCTAACTATAATACAAACACGCATTGAAGTTAATTATTATATAAAATGTCCAAAACCTCGTATTTTTGTATGATAATTTTTTAGTAATACATTGAAACTTCACACTTTTCACTCGAAAAACTGCCATTGACGACCCAGTTTACGAATATATATACAGAATCACGAGAGAAATATTATTTGTTCAACATGTTTTCGTGTTTTTCGTCCCTACCCTCTTATTTCGCGAAATTTCGATATTTTGCGTCAATAATTTCCAGTTTGAATGAAATTTTTTTTCTTTTGAAGAATAAAAAACCAATTCTGATATAGCGTACAAAAATGCTAGAAGTATAATTTAGCAAGGCCTACAATACAAACACATTGAAATTAATTATTATATAAAACGTCTAAAATCTCGTTAATTTGTATGAACATTTCTTAATAATACACTGAAACTTCACACTTTTCACTCAAAAAACTGCCATTGACGACCAAGTTAACGAATCTAGGCCCTAAGGCCTATAGTAAAGGCTCTAAGCATAGTTAAAATACAATGAAACTCCACACATTTCACTCAAAAAACTGCCATTGACGACCAAGTTAACGAATCAAGGCCTTAGTATAGTAAAAACGCATTGAAGTTAATTATTATATAAAACTTCAAAAACCTCGTGAATTTGTATGATAATTTCGTAGAAATATAATGAAGCTTCACACTTTTTACTCGAAAAACTGCCATTGACGACAGAGTTTACGAATATCTGTTCAGAATCACTAGAGAAATATTATTTGTTCTACATGTTTTCGTGTTTTTTATCCATAACCTCTTATTTCGCAAAATTTAGATATTTTCTTTTGAAGAACAAAAGGCAATTCTACGTACAGAAATGCAAGAATTATAATGAACCAAAGTCTAACTATAGAAAAAACGTACAGAAATGCTAGAAGTATAATTAGGCAAGGCCTAACTATAATATAAACGCATTGAAGTTAATTATTATATAAAATGTCCGAAACCTCGAAATTTTGTAACATAATTTTTTTGTAAAACACTGAAACTTCACACTTTTCACTCGAAAAACTGCCATTGACGACCAAGTTTACGAATATATATACAGAATCACGAGAGAAATATTATTTGTTCTATATGTTTTCGTGTTTTTCGTCCCATACCTCTTATTTCGCGAAATTTCGATATTTTGCGGCAATAATTTCCAGTTTGAATGATTTTTTTACTTTTGAGTAACAAAAAACTTCAACTGCGTACAGAAATGCTAGAATTGTAATGAATCAAGGTCTTAGTAAAGTAAAAACGCATTGAAGTTAATTATTATATAAAACGTCCAAAACCTCGTGAATTTGTATGAATATTTCTTAGAAATATACTGAAACTTCACACTTTTTACTCGAAAAACTGCCAATGACGGCAGAGTTTACGAATATATGTACAGAATCACCAGAGAAATATTATTTGTTCTACATGTTTTTGTGTTTTTTATCCCTAACCTCTTATTTCGCGAAATTTAGATATTTTCATTTGAAGAACAAAAAACGAATTGTACGTACAGAATTGCTAGAATTATAATTAAGCAAGGCCTAACTATAATACAAACACGCATTGAAGTTAATTATTATATAAAATGTCCAAAACCTCGTAATTTTGTATGATAATTTTTTAGTAATACATTGAAACTTCACACTTTTCACTCGAAAAACTGCCATTGACGACAGAGTTTACGAATATATATGAACAGAATCACGAGAGAAATATTATTTGTTCTACATGTTTTCGTGTTTTTCGTCCTTACCCTCTTATTTCGTGATATTTCGATATTTTGCGTCAATAATTACCAGTTTGAATGATTTTTTTACTTTTGACTAAAAAAAAACCCCAACTGAGTACAGAAATTCTAGAATTATAATAAATCAAGGCTTAAATATAGAAGAACGCCACGAAGATAATTATTATATAAAACGTCCTAAACCTCGTAAATTTGTATGAAAGTTTTTTAGTAATATACTGAAACTTCACACTTTTCACTCGAAAAACTGCCATTAACGACAGAGCTTACGAATATATGAACAGAATCACGAGAGAAATATTATCTGTTCTACATGTTTTCGTGTTTTTCGTCCCTAACCTCTTATTTCGCGAAATTTCGATATTTTGCGGCAATAATTTCCAGTTTGAATGAAATTTGTTTTCTTTTGAAGAACAAAACACCAATTCTACGTACAAACATGCTAGAATTATAATTAAGCAAGGCCTTAGTATAGTAAAAACGCATTGAAGTTAATTATTATATAAAACGTCGAAAACCTCGTGAATTTGTATGAACATTTCTTAGAAATATACTGAAGCTTCACACTTTTTACTCGAATAACTGCCATTGGCGGCAGAGTTTACGAATGTATGTACGATAATCACGAGAGAAATATTATTCGTCTACATGTTTTCGTGTTTTTTATCCCTAACCTCTTATTTCGCGAAATTTAGATATTTTCTTTTGAAGAACAAAAAACGGATATCTACGTACAGAAATGCTAGAATTATAATTAAGCAAGGCCTAACTATAATACAAACGCATTGAAGTTAATTTTTATATAAAACGTCCAAAACTTCGTAATTTTGTATGATAATTTTTTAGTAATACACTGAAACTTCACACTTTTTACTAAAAAAACTGCCATTGACGCTCGAGTTTACGAATATATGAACAGAATCACGTGAGAAATATTATTTGTTTTACATGCTTTCGTGTTTTTCGTCCCTAACCTCTTATTTCGCGAAAGTTCGATATTTTGCGTGAATAATTTCCAGTTTGAATGAATTTTTTTTTATTTTGAAGAACAAAAACCAATTCTACGTATAGAAATACAAGAATTATAATGAACCAAAGCCTAAATATAGAAAAAACGTACAGAAATGCTAGAAGTATAATTAGGCAAGGCCTAACTATAATATAAACGCATTGAAGTTAATTATTATATAAAATGTCCAAAACCTCGAAATTTTGTATCATAATTTTTTTGTAAAACACTGAAACTTCAAACTTTTCACTCGAAAAACTGCCATTGACGACCAAGTTTACACATATATATACAGAATCACGAGAGAAATATTATTTGTTCTATATGTTTTTGTGTTTTTCGTCCCATACCTCTTATTTCGCGAAATTTCGATATTTTGCGGCAATAATTTCCAGTTTGAATGATTTTTTTAACTTTTGAGTAACAAAAAACTTCAACTGCGTACAGAAATGCTAGAATTGTAATTAATCAAGGTCTTAGTAAATTAAAAACGCATTGAAGTCAATAATTATATAAAACGTCCAAAACCTCGTTAATTTGTATAAACGTTTCATAGTAATATACTGAAACTTAACACTTTTCACTCGAAAAACTGCCATTAACGACAGAGCTCACGAATATATGAACAGAATCACGAGAGAAATATTATTTGTTCTACATGTTTTCGTGTTTTTCGTCCCTAACGTCTTATTTCGCGAAATTTCGATATTTTGCGGCAATCATTTCCAGTTTGAATGACTTTTTTTACTTTTGACTAACAAACAACTTCAACTGCGTACAGAAATGCTAGAATTGTAATGAATCAAGGCCTTAGTATAGTTAAAACGCATTGAAGTTAATTATTATATAAAACGTCCAAAACCTCGATAATTTGTATGAACGTTTCTTAGTAATATACTGAAATTTAACACTTTTCACTCGAAAAACTGCCATTGACGACCAAGTTAACGAATATACTATATGTTCAAAATCACAAGAGAAATATTATTAGTTTTACATATTTTCGTGTTTTTCGTCCCTAACCTCTTATTTCGCGAAATTTTGATATTTTGCGTCAATATTTTCTAGTTTGAATGAAATTTGTTTTCTTTTGAAGAACAAAAAACCAATTCTACGTACACAAATGCTAGAATTATAATTAAGCAAGGCCTTAGTATAGTAAAAACGCATTGAAGGTTATTATTATATAAAACGTCTAAAACCTCGTGAATTTGTATGAAGATTTCTTAGAAATATACTGAAGCTTCACACTTTTTACTCGAAAAACTGCCATTGACGGCCAAGTTTACGAATATATATACACAGAATAAGAGAGAAATATTATTTGTTTTACATGTTAACGTGTTTTTCGTCCCTAACCTCTTATTTCCGAAATTTCGATATTTGGCGGGTATAATTTCCAGTTTGAATGATTTTTTTTTACTTTTGACTAACAAAAAACTTCAACTGCGTACAAAAATGCTTGAATTGTTATGAATCTATGCCTTTGTATAGTAAAAACGCATTGAAGTTAATTATTATATAAAACGTCCAAAATCTCGTGAATTTGTATAAACCTTTCTTAGAAATATACTGAAGCTTCACACTTTTTACTCGAAAAACTGCCATTGACGGCAGAGTTTACGAATAAATGTACAGAATCACGAGAGAAATATTATTTGATCTACATGTTTTCGTGTTTTTCGTCCCTTAGCTCTTAATTCGCGAAATTTCGATATTTTGCGACAATAATTTCCAGTTTGAATGAATTTTTTTTTCTTTTGAAAAACAAAAAACCAATTCTGCGTACAAAAATGCTAGAAGTATAATTTAGCAAGGCCTACAATACAAACGCATTTAAATTAATTATTTTATAAACCGTCTAAAATCTCGTAAATTTGTATGAACATTTCTTAATAATACACTGAAACTTCACACTTTTCACTCGAAAAACTGCCACTGAAGACCAAGTTAACGAATATATGTTCTCAAAATCACGAGAGAAATATTATTCGTTCTACAGGTTTTCGTGTTTTTCGTCCCTAACCTCTTATTTCGCGAAATTGTGATATTTTGCGGCAATAATTTCCAGTTTGAATGACTTTTTTTACTTTTGACTAACAAACAACTTCAACTGCGTACAGAAATGCTAGAATTGTAATGAATCAAGGCCATGGTATAGTTTAAACGCATTGAAGTTAATTATTATATAAAACGTCCAAAACCTCGTTAATTTGTATGAACGTTTCTTAGTAATATACTGAAACTTAACACTTTTCACTCGAAAAACTGCCATTGACGACCAAGTTAACGAATATATGTTGAGAGAAATATTATTGGTTTTACATGTTTTCGTGTTTTTCGTCCCTAACCTCTTATTTCGCGAAATTTTGATATTTTGCGGCAATAATTTCCAGTTTGAATGAAATTTGTTTTCTTTTGAAGAACAAAACACCAATTCTACGTACAAACATGCTACAATTATAATTAAGCAAGGCCTTAGTATAGTAAAAACGCATTGAAGTTAATTATTATATGAAACGTCGAAAACCTCGTGAATTTGTATGAACATTTCTTAGAAATATACTGAAGCTTCACACTTTTTACTCGAATAACTGCCATTGGCGGCAGAGTTTACGAATGTATGTACAGAATCACGAGAGAAATATTATTCGTTCTACATGTTTTCGAGTTTTTCGTCCCTACCCTCTTATTTCGCGAAATTTCGATATTTTGCGTCAATAATTTCCAGTTCGAATGATTTTTTTTTTCTTTTGAAGAACAAAAACCAATTTTACGTAAAAAAATGCTAGAATTATAATTAAGCATGGCCTAATTATAATACAAACGCATTGAAATTAATTATTAGATAAAACGTCCAAAACCTCGTAATTTTGCATGATAATTTTTTAGTAATACAATGAAACTTCACACTATTCACTCGAAAAACTGCCATTGACGACCCAGTTTACGAATATATATACAGAATCACGAGAGAAATATTATTTGTTGTACATGTTTTCGTGTTTTTCGTCCCTACCCTCTTATTTCGCGAAATTTCGATATTTTGCGGCAATAATTTCCAGTTTGAATGACTTTTTTTACTTTTGACTAACAAACAAATTCAACTGCGTACAGAAATGCTAGAATTGAAATGAATCAAGGCCTTAGTATAGGTAAAACGCATTAAAGTTAATTATTATATAAAACGTCCAAACCTCTTTAATTTTTATGAACGTTTTTTAGTAATATACTAAAACTTAACACTTTTCACTCGAAAAACTGCCACTGAAGACCAAGTTAACGAATATATGTTCTCAAAATCACGAGAGAAATATTATTGATTTTGCATGTTTTCGTGTTTTTCGTCACTAACCTCTTATTTCGCGAAATTTCGATATTTTGCGGCAATAATTTCCAGTTTGAATGAAATTTGTTTTCTTCTGAAGAACAAAAAACCAATTCTACGTACAGAAATGCTAGAATTATAATTAAGCAAGGCCTTAGTATAATTAAAACGCATTGAAGTTAATTATTATATAAAACGTCTAAAACCTCGTGAATTTGTATGAAGATTTCTTAGAAATATACTGAAGGTTCACACTTTTTACTCGACAAACTGCCATTGACGGCAAAGTTTACGAATATATATACACAGAATCACGAGAGAAACTGCGTACAGAAATGCTTGAATTGTAATGAATCTAGGCCTTTGTATAGTAAAAACGCATTGAAGATAATTATTATACAAAACGTCCAAAATCTCGTGAATTTGTATGAACCTTTCTTAGAAATATACTGAAGCTTCACACTTTTTACTCGAAAAACTGCCATTGACGGCAGAGTTTACGAATAAATGTACAGAATCACGAGAGAAATATTATTCGATCTACACACTTTTCACTCGAAAAACTGCCATTGACGACCAAGTTAACGAATATATGTTGAGAGAAATATTATTGGTTTTACATGTTTTCGTGTTTTTCGTCCCTAACCTCTTATTTCGCGAAATTTCGATATTTTGCGGCAATAATTTCCAGTTTGAATGAAATTTGTTTTCTTTTGAAGAACAAAACACCAATTCTACGTACAAACATGCTAGAATTATAATTAAGCAAGGCCTTAGTATAGTAAAAACGCATTGAAGTTAATTATTATATAAAACGTCGAAAACCTCGTGAATTTGTATGAACATTTCTTAGAAATATACTGAAGCTTCACACTTTTTACTCGAATAACTGACATTGGCGGCAGAGTTTACGAATGTATGTACGATAATCACGAGAGAAATATTATTCGTCTACATGTTTTCGTGTTTTTTATCCCTAACCTCTTATTTCGCGAAATTTAGATATTTTCTTTTGAAGAACAAAAAACGAATTCTACGTACAGAAATGCTAGAATTATAATTGAGCAGGGCCTAACTATAATACAAACGCATTGAAGTTAATTTTTATATAAAACGTCCAAAACTTCGTAATTTTGTATGATAATTTTTTAGTAATACACTGAAATTCACACTTTTTACTAAAAAAAATTGCCATTGACGCTCGAGTTTACGAATATATGAACAGAATCACGTGAGAAATATTATTTGTTTTACATGCTTTCGTGTTTTTCGTCCCTAACCTCTTATTTCGCGAAAGTTCGATATTTTTCGTGAATAATTTCCAGTTTGAATGAATTTTTTTTTATTTTGAAGAACAAAAACCAATTCTACGTATAGAAATACAAGAATTATAATGAACCAAAGCCTAAATATAGAAAAAAACGTACAGAAATGCTAGAAGTATAATAAGGCAAGGCCTTACTATAATATAAACGCATTGAAGCTAATTATTATATAAAATGTCCAAAACCTCGAAATTTTGTATCATAATTTTTTTGTAAAACACTGAAACTTCAAACTTTTCACTCGAAAAACTGCCATTGACGACCAAGTTTACGAATATATATACAGAATGACGAGAGAAATATTATTTGTTCTATATGTTTTCGTGTTTTTCGTCCCATACCTCTTATTTCGCGAAATTTCGATATTTTGCGGCAATAATTTCCAGTTTGAATGATTTTTTTAACATTTGAGTAACAAAAAACTTCAACTGCGTACAGAAATGCTGGAATTGTAATGAATCAAGGCCTTAGTATAGTTAAAACGCATTGAAGTTAATTATTATATAAAACGTCCAAAACCTCGTTAATTTGTATGAACGTTTCATAGTAATATACTGAAACTTAACACTTTTCACTCGAAAAACTGCCATTAACGACAGAGCTCACGAATATATGAACAGAATCACGAGAGAAATATTATTTGTTCTACATGTTTTCGTGTTTTTCGTCCCTAACGTCTTATTTCGCGAAATTTTGATATTTTGCGGCAATCATTTCCAGTTTGAATGACTTTTTTTACTTTTGACTAACAAACAACTTCAACTGCGTACAGAAATGCTAGAATTGTAATGAATCAAGGCCTTAGTATAGTTAAAACGCATTGAAGTTAATTATTATATAAAACGTCCAAAACCTCGTTAATTTGTCTGAACGTTTCTTAGTAATATACTGAAACTTAACACTTTTCACTCGAAAAACTGCCATTGACGACCAAGTTAATGAATAATCTATATGTTCAAAATCACAAGAGAAATATTATTAGTTTTACATGTTTTCGTGTTTTTCGTCCCTAACCTCTTATTTCGCGAAATTTTGATATTTTGCGTCAATATTTTCTAGTTTGAATGAAATTTGTTTTCTTTTGAAGAACAAAAAACCAATTCTACGTACACAAATGCTAGAATTATAATTAAGCAAGGCCTTAGTATAGTAAAAACGCATTGAAGTTAATTATTATATAAAACATCCAAAACCTCGTAAATTTGTATGAACATTTCTTAGAAATATACTGAAGCTTCACACTTTTTACTCGAAAAACTGCAATTGACGACAGAGTTTACGAATATCTGTACAGAATCACTAGAGAAATATTATTCGTCTACATGTTTTCGTGTTTTTTATCCCTAACCACTTATTTCGCGAAATTTAGATATTTTCTTTTGAAGAACAAAAAACGAATTCTACGTACAGAAATGCTAGAATTATAATTAAGCAAGGCCTAACTATAATACAAACGCATTGAAGTTAATTATTTATATAAAACGTCCAAAACTTCGTAATTTTGTATGATAATTTTTTAGTAATACACTGAATCTTCACACTTTTTTCTAAAAAAAACTGCCATTGACGCTCGAGTTTACGAATATATGAACAGAATCACGTGAGAAATATTATTTGTTTAACATGCTTTCGTGTTTTTCGTCCCTAACCTCTTATTTCGCGAAAGTTCGATATTTTGCGTGAATAATTTCCAGTTTGAATGAATTTTTTTTTATTTTGAAGAACAAAAACCAATTCTACGTACAGAAATACAAGAATTATAATGAACCAAAGCCTAACTATAGAAAAAACGTACAGAAATGCTAGAAGTATAATTAGGCAAGGCCTAACTATAATATAAACGCATTGAATTATTATATAAAATGTCCAAAACCTCGAATTTTGTATCATAATTTTTTTGTAAAACACTGAAACTACAATTTTTTCACTCGAAAAACTGCTATTGACGACCAAGTTTACGAATATATATACAGAATCACGAGAGAAATATTATTTGTTCTATATGTTTTCGTGTTTTTCGTCCCATACCTCTTATTTCGCGAAATTTAGATACTTTGCGTCAATAATTTCCAGTTTGAATGAAATTTTTTTTCTTTTGAAGAATCAAAAACCAATTCTGATATAGCGTACAAAAATGCGTACAAAAATGCTAGAAGTGTAATTTAGCAAGGCCAACAATACAAACGCATTGAAATTAATTATTATATAAAACGTCTAAAATCTCGTAAATTTGTATGAACATTTCTTAATAATACACTGAAACTTCACACTTTTCACTCAAAAAACTGCCATTGACGACCAAGTTTACGAATCAAGGCCTTAGTATAGTAAAAACGCATTGAAGTTAATTATTATATAAAAGGTCCAAAATCTCGTGAATTTGTATGAACCTTTCTTAGAAATATACTGAAGCTTCACACTTTTTACTCGAAAAACTGCCATTGACGGCAGAGTTTACGAAAAAATGTACAGAATCACGAGAGAAATATTATTTGATCTACATATTTTTGTGTTTTTCGTCCCTTAGCTCTTATTTCGCGAAATTTCGATATTTTGAGACAATAATTTCCAGTTTGAATGAATTTTTTTTTTCTTTTGAAGAACAAAAAACCAATTCTACGTACAAAAATGCTAGAAGTATAATTAAGTAAGGCCTACAATACAAACGCATTGAAATTAATTATTATATAAAACGTCTAAAATCTCGTAAATTTGTATGAACATTTCTTAATAATACACTGAAACTTCACAGGCGACGACCAAGTTAACGAATATATGTTCTCAAAATCACGAGAGAAATATTATTGGTTTTACATGTTTTCGTGTTTTAAGTCCCTAACCTCTTATTTCGCGAAATTTCGATATTTTGCGTCAATAATTTCCAGTTTGAATGAAATAAGTTTTCTTTTGAAGAACAAAAAACCAATTCTACGTACAGAAATGCTAGAATTATAATTAATAAAGGCCTACAATACAAACGCATTGAAATTTATTATTAAATAAACCGTCTAAAATCTCGTAAATATGTGTGAACATTTCTTAATAATACACTGAAACTTCACACTTTTCACTCAAAAAACTGCCATTGACGACCAAGTTTTCGTGTTTTTCGTCCCTAACCTCTTATTTCGCGAAATTTCGATATTTTGCGGCAATAATTTCCAGTTTGAATGAAATTTGTTTTCTTTTGAAGAACAAAACACCAATTCTACGTACAAACATGCTAGAATTATAATTAAGCAAGGCCTTAGTATAGTAAAAACGCATTGAAGTTAATTATTATATAAAACGTCGAAAACCTCGTGAATTTGTATGAACATTTCTTAGAAATATACTGAAGCTTCACACTTTTTACTCGAATAACTGCCATTGGCGGCAGAGTTTACGAATGTATGTACGATAATCACGAGAGAAATATTATTCGTCTACATGTTTTCGTGTTTTTTTATCCCTATCCTCTTATTTCGCGAAATTTAGATATTTTCTTTTGAAGAACAAAAAACGAATTCTACGTACAGAAATGCTAGAATTATAATTAAGCAAGGCCTAACTATAATACAAACGCATTGAAGTTAATTTTTATATAAAACGTCCAAAACTTCGTAATTTTGTATGATAATTTTTTAGTAATACACTGAATCTCACACTTTTTACTAAAAAAAACTGCCATTGACGCTCGAGTTTACGAATATATGAACAGAATCACGTGAGAAATATTATTTGTTTTACATGCTTTCGTGTTTTTCGTCCCTAACCTCTTATTTCGCGAAAGTTCGATATTTTGCGTGAATAATTTCCAGTTTGAATGAATTTTTTTTTATTTTGAAGAACAAAAACCAATTCTACGTATAGAAATACAAGAATTATAATGAACCAAAGCCTAAATATAGAAAAAACGTACAGAAATGCTAGAAGTATAATAAGGCAAGGCCTAACTATAATATAAACGCATTGAAGTTAATTATTATATAAAATGTCCAAAACCTCGAAATTTTGTATCATAATTTTTTTGTAAAACACTGAAACTTCAAACTTTTCACTCGAAAAACTGCCATTGACGACCAAGTTTACGAATATATATACAGAATCACGAGAGAAATATTATTTGTTCTATATGTTTTCGTGTTTTTCGTCCCATACCTCTTATTTCGCGAAATTTCGATATTTTGCGGCAATAATTTCCAGTTTGAATGATTTTTTTAACTTTTGAGTAACAAAAAACTTCAACTGCGTACAGAAATGCTAGAATTGTAATTAATCAAGGTCTTTGTAAATTAAAAACGCATTGAAGTTAATTATTATATAAAACGTCCAAAACCTCGTTTATTTGTATGAACGTTTCTTAGTAATATACTGAAACTTAACACTTTTCACTCGAAAAACTGCCATTGACGACCAAGTTAACGAATATACTATATGTTCAAAATCACAAGAGAAATATTATTAGTTTTACATGTTTTCGTGTTTTTCGTCCCTAACCTCTTATTTCGCGAAATTTTGATATTTTGCGTCAATATTTTCTAGTTTGAATGAAATTTGTTTTCTTTTGAAGAACAAAAAACCAATTCTACGTACACAAATGCTATAATTATAATTAAGCAAGGCCTTAGTATAGTAAAAACGCATTGAAGTTAATTATTATATAAAACGTCCAAAACCTCGTGAATTTGTATGAACATTTCTTAGAAATATACTGAAGCTTCACACTTTTTACTCGAAAAACTGCAATTGACGACAGAGTTTACGAATATCTGTACAGAATCACTAGAGAAATATTATTCGTCTACATGTTTTCGTGTTTTTTATTCCTAACCTCTTATTTCGCGAAATTTAGATATTTTCTTTTGAAGAACAAAAAACGAATTCTACGTACAGAAATGCTAGAATTATAATTAAGCAAGGCCTAACTATAATACAAACGCATTGAAGTTAATTATTATATAAAACGTCCAAAGCTTCGTAATTTTGTATGATAATTTATTAGTAATACACTGAATCTTCACACTTTTTACTAAAAAAAACTGCCATTGACGCTCGAGTTTACGAATATATGAACCGAATCACGTGAGAAATATTATTTGTTTTACATGCTTTCGTGTTTTTCGTCCCTTACCTCTTATTTCGCGAAAGTTCGATATTTTGCGTGAATAATTTCCAGTTTGAATGAATTTTTTTTTATTTTGAAGAACAAAAACCAATTCTACGTACAGAAATACAAGAATTATAATGAACCAAAGCCTAACTATAGAAAAAACGTACAGAAATGCTGGAAGTATAATTAGGCCAGGCCTAACTATAAAATAAACGCATTGAAGTTAATTATTATATAAAATGTCCAAAACCTCGAAATTTTGTTTCAAAATTTTTTTTTAAAACACTGAAACTTAAATTTTTTCACTCGAAAAACTGCCATTGACGACCAAGTTTACGAATATATATACAGAATCACGAGAGAAATATTATTTGTTCTATATGTTTTCGTGTTTTTCGTCCCATACCTCTTATTTCGCGAAATTTCGATATTTTGCGTCAATAATTTCCAGTTTGAATGAAATTTTTTTTCTTTTGAAGAATAAAAAACCAATTCTGATATAGCGTACAAAAATGCGTACAAAAATGCTAGAAGTGTAATTTAGCAAGGCCAACAATACAAACGCATTGAAATTAATTATTATATAAAACGTCTAAAATCTCGTAAATTTGTATGAACATTTCTTAATAATACACTGAAACTTCACACTTTTCACTCAAAAAACTTCCATTGACGACCATGTTTACGAATCAAGGCCTTAGTATAGTAAAAACGCATTGAAGTTAATTATTATATAAAAGGTCCAAAATCTCGTGAATTTGTATGAACCTTTCTTAGAAATATACTGAAGCTTCACACTTTTTACTCGAAAAACTGCCATTGACGGCAGAGTTTACGAAAAAATGTACAGAATCACGAGAGAAATATTATTTGATCTACATGTTTTTGTGTTTTTCGTCCCTTAGCTCTTATTTCGCGAAATTTCGATATTTTGAGACAATAATTTCCAGTTTGAATGAATTTTTTTTTTCTTTTGAAGAACAAAAAACCAATTCTACGTACAAAAATGCTCGAAGTATAATTTAGTAAGGCCTACAATACAAACGCATTGAAATTAATTATTATATAAAACGTCTAAAATCTCGTAAATTTGTATGAACATTTCTTAATAATACACTGAAACTTCACAGGCGACGACCAAGTTAACGAATATATGTTCTCAAAATCACGAAAGAAATATTATTGGTTTTACATGTTTTCGTGTTTTTCGTCCCTAACCTCTTATTTCGCGAAATTTCGATATTTTGCGTCAATAATTTCCAGTTTGAATGAAATTAGTTTTCTTTTGAAGAACAAAAAACCAATTCTACGTACAGAAATGCTAGAATTATAATTAAGAAAGGCCTACATTTCAAACGCATTGAAATTTATTATTTTATAAACCGTCTAAAATCTCGTAAATATGTATGAACATTTCTTAATAATACACTGAAACTTCACACTTTTCACTCAAAAAACTGCCATTGACGACCAAGTTAACGAATCAAGGCATTAGTATAGTAAAAACGCATTGAAGTTAATTATTATATAAAACGTCCAAAACTTCGTGAATTTGTATGAATATTTCTTAGAAATATACTGAAGCTTCACACGTTTTACTCGAAAAACTGCCATTGACGACCAAGTTTACGAATATATATACAGAATCACGAGAGAAATAGTATTTGTTTGAGAGGTTTTTCGTCCCTAACCTCTTATTTCGCGAAATTTCGATATTTTGCGGGTATGATTTCCAGTTTGAATGATATTTTTTACTTTTGACTTACAAAAAACTTCAACTGCGTACAGAAATGCTAGAATTGTAATGAATCAAGGTCTTAGTAAAGTAAAAACGCATTGAAGTTAATTATTATATAAAACGTCTAAAACCTCGTGAATTTGTATGAACATTTCTTAGAAATATACTGAAACTTCACACTTTTTACTCGAAAAACTGCCAATGACGGCAGAGTTTACGAATATATGTACAGAATCACCAGAGAAATATTATTTGTTCTACATGTTTTTGTGTTTTTTATCCCTAACCTCTTATTTCGCGAAATTTAGATATTTTCATTTGAAGAACAAAAAACGAATTCTACGTACAGAATTGCTAGAATTATAATAAAGCAAGGCCTAACTATAATACAAACACGCATTGAAGTTAATTATTATATAAAATGTCCAAAACCTCGTAATTTTGTATGATAATTTTTTAGTAATACATTGAAACTTCACACTTTTCACTCGAAAAACTGCCATTGACGACCCAGTTTACGAATATATATACAGAATCACGAGAGAAATATTATTTGTTCAACATGTTTTCGTGTTTTTCGTCCCTACCCTCTTATTTCGCGAAATTTCGATATATTGCGTCAATAATTTCCAGTTTGATTGAAATTTTTTTTCTTTTGAAGAATAAAAAACCAATTCTGATATAGCGTACAAAAATGCTAGAAGTATAATTAAGCAAGGCCTACAATACAAACACATTGAAGTTAATTATTATATAAAACGTCTAAAACCTCGTAAATTTGTTTGAAAATTTCTTAATAATACTCTGAAACTTCACACTTTTCACTCAAAAAACTGCCATTGACGACCAAGTTAACGAATCAAGGCCCTAAGGCCTATAGTAAAGGCCCTAAGCATAGTTAAAATACACTGAAATAATACACTGAAACTTCACACTTTTCACTCAAAAAACTGCCATTGACGACCAAGTTAACGAATCAAGGCCTTAGTATAGTAAAAACGCATTGAAGTTAATTATTATATAAAACGTCCAAAACCTCGTGAACTTGTATGAACATTTCGTAGAAATATAATGAAGCTTCACACTTTTTACTCGAAAAACTGCCATTGACGACAGAGTTTACGAATATCTGTTCAGAATCACTAGAGAAATATTATTTGTTCTACATGTTTTCGTGTTTTTTATCCCTTACCTCTTATTTCGCGAAATTTAGATATTTTCTTTTGAAGAACACAAGGCAATTCTACGTACAGAAATGCAAGAATTATAATGAACCAATGTCTAACTATAGAAAAAACGTATAGAAATGCTAGAAGTATAATTAGGCAAGGCCTAACTATAATATAAACGCATTGAAGTTAATTATTATATAAAATGTCCAAAACCTCGAAATTTTGTATCATAACTTTTTTGTAAAACACTGAAACTTCACACTTTTCACTCGAAAAATTGCCATTTACGACCAAGTTTACGAATATATATACAGAATCACGAGAGAAATATTATTTGTTCTATATGTTTTCGTGTTTTTCGTCCCATACCTCTTATTTCGCGAAATTTCGATATTTTGCGGCAATAATTTCCAGTTTGAATGATTTTTTTACTTTTTAGTAACAAAAAACTTCAACTGCGTACAGAAATGCTAGAATTGTAATGAATCAAGGTCTTAGTAAAGTAAAAACGCATTGAAGTTAATTATTATATAAAACGTCCAAAACCTCGTGAATTTGTATGAACATTTTTTAGAAATATACTGCCACTTCACACTTTTCACTCGAATAAATGCCATTGACGACAGAGTTTACGAATATATATGAACATAATCACGAGAGAAATATTATTTGTTCACCATGTTTTCGTGTTTTTCGTCCTTACCCTCTTATTTCGCGAAATTTCGATATTTTGCGTCAATAATTACCAGTTTGAATGATTTTTTTACTTTTGACTAACAAAAAACCCCAACTGAGTACAGAAATTCTAGAATTATAATAAATCAAGGCTTAAATATAGAAGAAGGCCACGAAGATAATTATTATATAAAACGTCCTAAACCTCGTAAATTTGTATGAAAGTTTTTTAGTAATATACTGAAACTTCACACTTTTCACTCGAAAAACTGCCATTAACGACAGAGCTTACGAATATATGAACAGAATCACGAGAGAAATATTATTTGTTCTACATGTTTTCGTGTTTTTCGTCCCTAACCTCTTATTTCGCGAAATTTCGATATTTTGCGGCAATACTTTCCAGTTTGAATGAAATTTGTTTTCTTCTGAAGAATAAAAAACCAATTCTACGTACAGAAATGCTAGAATTATAATTAAGCAAGGCCTTAGTATAATTAAAACGCATTGAAGTTAATTATTATATATACAAAGAATAACGAGAGAAACTGCGTACAGAAATGCTTGAATTGTAATGAATCTAGGCCTTTGTATAGTAAAAACGCATTGAAGATAATTATTATACAAAACTTCCAAAATCTCGTGAATTTGTATGAACCTTTCTTAGAAATATACTGAAGCTTCACACTTTTTACTCGAAAAACTGCCATTGACGACCAAGTTGTCGATTATATATATAGAATTACGAGAGAAATATTATTCGATCTACATGTTTTCATGTTTTTCGTCCCTTAGCTCTTATTTCGCGAAATTTCGATATTTTGCGGCAATAATTTCCAGTTTGAATGACTTTTTTTACTTTTGACTAACAAACAACTTCAACTGCGTAACGAAATGCTCGAATTGAAATGAATCAAGGCCTTAGTATAGGTGAAACGCATTAAAGTTAATTATTATATAAAACGTCCAAAACCTCGTGAACTTGTATGAACATTTCGTAGAAATATAATGAAGCTTCACACTTTTTACTCGAAAAACTGCCATTGACGACAGAGTTTACGAATATCTGTTCAGAATCACTAGAGAAATATTATTTGTTCTACATGTTTTCGTGTTTTTTATCCCTTACCTCTTATTTCGCGAAATTTAGATATTTTCTTTTGAAGAACAAAAGGCAATTCTACGTACAGAAATGCAAGAATTATAATGAACCAAAGTCTAACTATAGAAAAAACGTATAGAAATGCTAGAAGTATAATTAGGCAAGGCCTAACTATAATATAAACGCATTGAAGTTAATTATTATATAAAATGTCCAAAACCTCGAAATTTTGTATCATAATTTTTTTGTAAAACACTGAAACTTCACACTTTTCACTCGACAAACTGCCATTGACGACCAAGTTTACGAATATATATACAGAATCACGAGAGAAATATTATTTGTTCAACATGTTTTCGTGTTTTTCGTCCCTACCCTCTTATTTCGCCATATTTCGATATATTGCGTCAATAATTTCCAGTTTGATTGAAATTTTTTTTCTTTTGAAGAATAAAAAACCAATTCTGATATAGCGTACAAAAATGCTAGAAGTATAATTAAGCAAGGCCTACAATACAAACACATTGAAGTTAATTATTATATAAAACGTCTAAAACCTCGTAAATTTGTTTGAAAATTTCTTAATAATACTCTGAAACTTCACACTTTTCACTCAAAAAACTGCCATTGACGACCAAGTTAACGAATCAAGGCCCTAAGGCCTATAGTAAAGGCCCTAAGCATAGTTAAAATACACTGAAATAATACACTGAAACTTCACACTTTTCACTCAAAAAACTGCCATTGACGACCAAGTTAACGAATCAAGGCCTTAGTATAGTAAAAACGCATTGAAGTTAATTATTATATAAAACGTCCAAAACCTCGTGAACTTGTATGAACATTTCGTAGAAATATAATGAAGCTTCACACTTTTTACTCGAAAAACTGCCATTGACGACAGAGTTTACGAATATCTGTTCAGAATCACTAGAGAAATATTATTTGTTCTACATGTTTTCGTGTTTTTTATCCCTTACCTCTTATTTCGCGAAATTTAGATATTTTCTTTTGAAGAACAAAAGGCAATTCTACGTACAGAAATGCAAGAATTATAATGAACCAAAGCCTAACTATAGAAAAAACGTATAGAAATGCTAGAAGTATAATTAGGCAAGGCCTAACTATAATATAAACGCATTGAAGTTAATTATTATATAAAATGTCCAAAACCTCGAAATTTTGTATCATAATTTTTTTGTAAAACACTGAAACTTCACACTTTTCACTCGAAAAACTGCCATTGACGACCAAGTTTACGAATATATATACAGAATCACGAGAGAAATATTATTTGTTCTATATGTTTTCGTGTTTTTCGTCCCATACCTCTTATTTCGCGAAATTTCAATATTTTGCGGCAATAATTTCCAGTTTGAATGATTTTTTTACTTTTTAGTAACAAAAAACTTCAACTGCGTACAGAAATGCTAGAATTGTAATGAATCAAGGTCTTAGTAAAGTAAAAACGCATTGAAGTTAATTATTATATAAAACGTCCAAAACCTCGTGAATTTGTATGAACATTTTTTAGAAATATACTGAAACTTCACACTTTTCACTCGAATAAATGCCATTGACGACAGAGTTTACGAATATATATGAACATAATCACGAGAGAAATATTATTTGTTCACCATTTTTTCGTGTTTTTCGTCCTTACCCTCTTATTTCGCGAAATTTCGATATTTTGCGTCAATAATTACCAGTTTGAATGATTTTTTTACTTTTGACTAACAAAAAACCCCAACTGAGTACAGAAATTCTAGAATTATAATAAATCAAGGCTTAAATATAGAAGAAGGCCACGAAGATAATTATTATATAAAACGTCCTAAACCTCGTAAATTTGTATGAAACTTTTTTAGTAATATACTGAAACTTCACACTTTTCACTCGAAAAACTGCCATTAACGACAGAGCTTACGAATATATGAACAGAATCACGAGAGAAATATTATTTGTTCTACATGTTTTCGTGTTTTTCGTCCCTAACCTCTTATTTCGCGAAATTTCAATATTTTGCGGCAATACTTTCCAGTTTGAATGAAATTTGTTTTCTTCTGAAGAATAAAAAACCAATTCTACGTACAGAAATGCTAGAATTATAATTAAGCAAGGCCTTAGTATAATTAAAACGCATTGAAGTTTTTTATTATATATACACAGAATGACGAGAGAAACTGCGTACAGAAATGCTTGAATTGTAATGAATCTAGGCCTTTGTATAGTAAAAACGCATTGAAGATAATTATTATACAAAACTTCCAAAATCTCGTGAATTTGTATGAACCTTTCTTAGAAATATACTGAAGCTTCACACTTTTTACTCGAAAAACTGCCATTGACGACCAAGTTGTCGATTATATATATAGAATTACGAGAGAAATATTATTCGATCTACATGTTTTCATGTTTTTCGTCCCTTAGCTCTTATTTCGCGAAATTTCGATATTTTGCGGCAATAATTTCCAGTTTGAATGACTTTTTTTACTTTTGACTAACAAACAACTTCAACTGCGTAACGAAATGCTAGAATTGAAATGAATCAAGGCCTTAGTATAGGTGAAACGCATTAAAGTTAATTATTATATAAAACGTCCAAACCTCTTTAATTTTTATGAACGTTTTTTAGTAATATACTAAAACTTAACACTTTTCACTCGAAAAACTGCCACTGAAGACCAAGTTAACGAATATATGTTCTCAAAATCACGAGAGAAATATTATTGATTTTGCATATTTTCGTGTTTTTCGTCCCTAACCTCTTATTTCGCGAAATTTCGATATTTTGCGTCAATAATTTCCAATTTGAATGAAATTTGTTTTCTTTTGAAGAACAAAAAACCAATCCTACGTACAGAAATGCTAGAATTATAATTAAGCAAGGCCAACAATACAAACGCATTGAAATTAATTATTTTATAAAACGTCTAAAATCTCGTAAATTTGTATGAACATTTCTTAATAATACACTGAAACTTCACACTTTTCACTCAAAAAACTGCCATTGACGACCAAGTTTACGAATCAAGGCCTTAGTATAGTAAAAACGCATTGAAGTTAATTATTATATAAAATGTCCAAAATCTCGTGAATTTGTATGAACCTTTCTTAGAAATATACTGAAGCTTCACACTTTTTACTCGAAAAACTGCAATTGACGACAGAGTTTACGAATATCTGTACAGAATCACTAGAGAAATATTATTCGTCTACATGTTTTCTTTTTTTTTATCCCTAACCTTTTATTTCGCGAAATTTAGATATTTTCGATAAGAACAAATTTAGATAAGAACAAAAAACGAATTCTACGTACAGAAATGCTAGAATTATAAGTAAGCAAGGCCAAAAATCTCGTTAATTTGTATGAACGTTTCTTAGTAATATACTGAAACTTAACACTTTTCACTCGAAAAACTGCCATTAACGACAGAGCTCACGAATATATGAACAGAATCACGAGAGAAATATTATTTGTTCTACATGTTTTCGTGTTTTTCGTCCCTAACCTCTTATTTCGCGAAATTTCGATATTTTGCGGCAATCATTTCCATTTTGAATGACTTTTTTTACTTTTGACTAACAAACAACTTCAACTGCGTACAGAAATGCTAGAATTGTAATGAATCAAGGCCTTAGTATAAGTAAAACGCATTAAAGTTAATTATTATATAAAACGTCCAAACCTCTCTAAGTTTTATGAACGTTTTTAAGTAATATACTAAAACTTAACACTTTTCACTCGAAAAACTGCCACTGAAGACCAAGTTAGCGAATATATGTTCTCAAAATCACGAGAGAAATATTATTGGTTTTACATGTTTTCGTGTTTTTCGTCCCTAACCTCTTATTTCGCGAAATTTCTATATTTTCCGTTAATCATTTCCAGTTTGAATGAATTTTTTTTTCTTTTGAAGAATAAAAAACCAATTCTGATATAGCGTACACAAATGCGTAAAAAAATGCTAGAAGAATAATTTAGCAAGGCCTACAATACAAACGCATTGAAATTAATTATTATATAAAACGTCTAAAATCTTGTAAATTTGTATGAACATTTCTTAATAATACACTGAAACTTCACACTTTTCACTCAAAAAACTGCCATTAACGACCAAGTTAACGAATCAAGGCCCTAAGGCCTATAGTAAAGGCCCTAAGCATAGTAAAAATACACTGAAATAATACAGTGAAACTTCACACTTTTCACTCGAAAAACTGCCATTGACGACAGAGTTTACGAATATCTGTACAGAATCACTAGAGAAATATTATTTGTTCTACATGTTTTCGTGTTTTTTATCCCTAACCTCTTATTTCGCGAAATTTAGATATTTTCTTTTGAAGAACAAAAAACGAATTCTACGTACAGAAATGCTAGAATTATAATAAAGCAAGGCCTAACTATAATACAAACGCATTGAAGTTAATTATTATATAAAACGTCCAAAACCTCGTAATTTTGTATGATAATTTTTTAGTAATACATTGAAACTTCACACTTTTCACTCGAAAAACTGCCATTGACGACCAAGTTAACGAATCAAGGCCTTAGTATAGTAAAAACGCATTGAAGTTAATTATTATATAAAACGTCCAAAACCTCGTGAATTTGTGTGAACATTTCTTAGAAATATACTGAAGCTTCACACTTTTCACTCGAAAAACTGCCATTGACGACCAAGTTTACGAATATATATACAAAATCACGAGAGAAATATTATTTGTTCTACATGTTTTCGTGTTTTTCGTCCTTACCCTCTTATTTCTCGAAATTTCGATATTTTGCGTCATTAATTTCCAGTTTGAATGAAATTTTTTGTCTTTTGAAGAACAAAAAACCAATTCTGCGTACAAAAATGTTAGAAGTATAATTTAGCAAGGCCTACAATACAAATGCATTGAAATTAATTATTATATAAAAACGTCCAAAACCTCGTAATTTTGTATGATAATTTTTTAGTAATACATTGAAACTTCACACTTTTCACTCGAAAAACTGCCATTGACGACCAAGTTAACGAATCAAGGCCTTAGTATAGTAAAAACGCATTGAAGTTAATTATTATATAAAACGTCCAAAACCTCGTGAATTTGTGTGAACATTTCTTAGAAATATACTGAAGCTTCACACTTTTCACTCGAAAAACTGCCATTGACGACCAAGTTTACGAATATATATACAAAATCACGAGAGAAATATTATTTGTTCTACATGTTTTCGTGTTTTTCGTCCTTACCCTCTTATTTCTCGAAATTTCGATATTTTGCGTCATTAATTTCCAGTTTGAATGAAATTTTTTGTCTTTTGAAGAACAAAAAACCAATTCTGCGTACAAAAATGTTAGAAGTATAATTTAGCAAGGCCTACAATACAAATGCATTGAAATTAATTATTATATAAAAACGTCCAAAACCTCGTAATTTTGTATGATAATTTTTTAGTAATACATTGAAACTTCACACTTTTCACTCGAAAAACTGCCATTGACGACCAAGTTAACGAATCAAGGCTTTAGTATAGTAAAAACGCATTGAAGTTAATTATTATATAAAACGTCCAGAACCTCGTGAATTTGTATGAACATTTCTTAGAAATATACTGAAGCTTCACACTTTTTACTCGAAAAACTGCCATTGACGACAGGGTTTACGAATATCTGTACAGAATCACTAGAGAAATATTATTTGTTCTACATGTTTTCGTGTTTTTTATCCCTAACCTCTTATTTCGCGAAATTTAGATATTTTCTTTTGAAGAACAAGAAACGAATTCTACGTACAGAAATGCTAGAATTATAATAAAGCAAGGCCTAACTATAATACAAACGCATTGAAGTTAATTATTATATAAAACGTCCATAACCTCGTAATTTTGTATGATAATTTTTTAGTAATACATTGAAGCTTCACACTTTTTACTCGAAAAACTGCCATTGACGACAGAGTTTACGAATATCTGTACAGAATCACTAGACAAATATTATTTGTTCTACATGTTTTCCTGTTTTTTATCCTTAACCTCTTATTTCGCGAAATTTAGATATTTTCATTTGAAGAACAAAAAACGAATTTCACGTACAGAATTGCTAGAATTATAATTAAGCAAGGCCTTACTATAATGCATTGAAGTTAATTATTATATTAAACGTCCAAAACCTCGTTATTTTGTATGTAACAAACGCATTGAAGTTAATTATTATATAAAACGTCCAAAACCTCGTAATTTTGTATGATAATTTTTTAGTAATACATTGAAACTTCACACTTTTCACTCGAAAAACTGCCATTGACGACCCAGTTTACGAATATATATACAGAATCACGAGAGAAATATTATTTGTTCAACATGTTTTCGTGTTTTTCGTCCCTAACCTCTTATTTCGCGAAATTTCGATATTTTGCGTCAATAATTTCCAGTTTGAATGAAACTTTTTTTCTTTTGAAGAACAAAAACCAATTCTGCGTACAAAAATGCTAGAAGTATAATTTAGCAAGGCCTACAATACAAATGCATTGAAATTAATTATTATATAATACGTCCAAAACCTCGTGAATTTGTATGAACATTTCTTAGAAATATACTGAAGCTTCACACTTTTTACTCGAAAAACTGCCATTGACGACCAAGTTGTCGATTATATATATAGAATTACGAGAGAAATATTATTCGATCTACATGTTTTCATGTTTTTCGTCCCTTAGCTCTTATTTCGCGAAATTTCGATATTTTGCGGCAATAATTTCCAGTTTGAATGACTTTTTTTACTTTTGACTAACAAACAACTTCAACTGCGTAACGAAATGCTAGAATTGTAATGAATCAAGGCCTTAGTATAAGTAAAACGCATTAAAGTTAATTATTATATAAAACGTCCAAACCTCTCTAATTTTTATGAACGTTTTTAAGTAATATACTAAAACTTAACACTTTTCACTCGAAAAACTGCCACTGAAGACCAAGTTAACGAATATATGTTCTCAAAATCACGAGAGAAATATTATTGGTTTTACATGTTTTCGTGTTTTTCGTCCCTAACCTCTTATTTTGCGAAATTTCTATATTTTCCGTCAATCATTTCCAGTTTGAATGAATTTTTTTTTCTTTTGAAGAATAAAAAACCAATTCTGATATAGCGTACACAAATGCGTACAAAAATGCTAGAAGAATAATTTAGCAAGGCCTACAATACAAACGCATTGAAATTAATTATTATATAAAACGTCTAAAATCTCGTAAATTTGTATGAACATTTCTTAATAATACACTGAAACTTCACACTTTTCACTCAAAAAACTGCCATTAACGACCAAGTTAACGAATCAAGGCCCTAAGGCCTATAGTAAAGGCCCTAAGCATAGTAAAAATACACTGAAATAATACACTGAAACTTCACACTTTTCACTCGAAAAACTGCCATTGACGTCAGAGTTTACGAATATCTGTACAGAATCACTAGAGAAATATTATTTGTTCTACATGTTTTCGTGTTTTTTAACCCTAACCTCTTATTTCGCGAAATTTAGATATTTTCTTTTGAAGAACAAAGAACGAATTCTACGTACAGAAATGCTAGAATTATAATAAAGCAAGGCCTAACTATAATATAAACGCATTGAAGTTAATTCTTACATAAAACGTCCAAAACCTCGTGAATTTGTATGAACATTTCTTAGAAATATACTGAAGCTTCACACTTTTTACTCGAAAAACTGCCATTGACGACAGAGTTTACGAATAATTGTACAGAATCACTAGAGAAATATTATTTGTTCTACATGTTTTCGTGTTTTTCGTCCTTACCCTCTTATTTCTCGAAATTTCGATATTTTGCGTCAATAATTTCCAGTTTGAATGAAATTTTTTGTCTTTTGAAGAACAAAAAACCAATTCTGCGTACAAAAATGCTAGAAGTATAATTTAGCAAGGCCTACAATACAAATGCATTGAAATTATTAGGTGTACAAATAAGTTTCCGCCGTTTTTTATAAAAAAATGGGCATTTATTGTGAAAGAACGGAACCTCATGTTTTATTCGAAGTAGTACCCATCGCTTGCCACTACTTTTCCCCATCTTTCTGTCAGCATACGAATACCGCGTCAGTCATCATCATCATCTTTTGAGGCTATCCACGAATCGACTCAATTTTTGGTATCTTCATATGATGTGAAGTGCTGCTCAGACAGGCCATGCGTCATCGATCAAAACAAGTGGTAATCAGAAGGAGCAATGTCTGGTGAATACAGCGGGTGGGGTAAAACTTCTCAATTGAGTGTTTCCAAATAGGTTTTGACCGGTGCCGCAACATGTGGACTAGCATTATCATGCAGGAGAATAATTTTGTCGTGTCTGGCGTAGTAGTGGGCGCGCTTTTCCTCGAGTGCTCGACTCAATCTCATCAATTATGTTCGGTAGACAGCCCCAGCAATGGTTTCATTCGGTTTGAGCAACTCATAATACACGACACCAAGCTGATCCCACCAAATACACAACAAGAGTTTTTTTCCATGAATATTTGGCTTAGCCGTAGATGTTGAAGCATGACCAGGGGATCCCCATGATTTCTTCCTTTTTGGATTATCATAATGGATGCATTTTTCATCACCAGTGACTATATGGTGCAGAAAACCCTTTCGTTTATGCCTGGCAAGCAGCATTTCACATGTGGAAAATTGGCATTCAAAGTTTCTCCGTGTCAGTTCATATGAATCCCAATTTCTTTGTTTTTGAATCATTCCCAATGATTTCAACCCATGTGAAATTGCTTGTTGAGTCACTCCTAATGTAAGTGCAAGTTCTTCTTGCGTTTGGCACGAATCTTGATCCAATAATACTTCCAATTCCGCGTCTTCGTACACTTTCGGCCTTCCGCTACGTTCTTTGTCTTCGATGTCAAATTCACCGTTCTTAAACTTTTGAAACCACTCACGACAACTTCTCTCACTTAAGGCAGCCTCACTATATGCTTCTACAAGCAATCGATGCGCCTCAGCTGCAGATTTCTTCAAATTGAAGAAGTAAATCAAAAGTTCCCGCAAATGACGCTTATTCGGCTCAAAACTTGACATTTTCGAATACAAAAAAATATGTTATACTGATAAAAATTCACTAATATTTCAAGGTCATGTTGTTGACAGATGTCCAACCTTACGATAATGACATTTTACATCTGACAATTTTAACCATAACTTACTGGTGGCGCCAACTTTTGTCAAACGGCGGTGACTTATTTGTACACCCAATAATTATTATATAAAAACGTCCAAAACCTCGTGAATTTGTATGAACATTACTTAGAAATATACTGAAGCTTCACACTTTTTACTCGAAAAACTGCCATTGACGACAGAGTTTACGAATATCTGTACAGAATCACTAGAGAAATATTATTTGATCTACATGTTTTCGTGTTTTTTATCCCTAACCTCTTATTTCGCGAAATTTAGATATTTTCTTTTGAAGAACAAAGAACGAATTCTACGTACAGAAATGCTAGAATTATAATAAAGCAAGGCCTAACTATAATACAAACGCATTGAAGTTAATTATTATATAAAACGTCCAAAACCTCGTAATTTTGTATGATAATATTTTAGTAATACATTGAAACTTCACACTTTTCACTCGAAAAACTGCCATTGACGACCAAGTTAACGAATCAAGGCCTTAGTATAGTAAAAACCAGGGCTGTGGAGTCGCTTAAAAAAAAACACGACTCCGACTCCGACTCCGATTCCTATATTTACCAACAATACGACTCCGACTCCACAACTCCGACTCCACGACTCCGACTCCACAACTCCAACTCAAAAAAGCGCAATTTTAGCAGGTTGTTTCCTACCTTTGCATATTGCCATTTTTTTTCATGTTATAGGGATATAAATAAAACAAGATCAAACTTTAATTATTATTTAATATTATTTATTCTTAAAAACAACATTGCTTCTATTAAATCTGTATTCGTAGAGGCTCTCAAATCAGAATTGAGAATTTTAAGAGCGGAAAATAACCGCTCTACGGATACTTGGGTTGGCGGTAATGCTGTTACGATCAATGCTGAATCTTTTACGATTTCTAGATACTGCTGTATTGCCATTTCAACATTTAACTTATAAGATCGGTCAATTTTTTCCATTATTTTCAATGCATCATAAAATTCAATTTTAAATTTTGAAATAGAGTCTCCTTCATCCATATTGGGACTGTGATTCAAACGAGGACGTTTTAGTTTATCTTGTTCATTGAGATATTTTTCAAAATCGTCTTCAGATTCAGCGGTGTCGGATGAAGATGGTGATACTTCGTGTACGCTGCCTGCTGTCGTCTCTTTTTCTAGTCGAAGGCCTTTCATACGAACGGTTAATTCAAACAGAGCGTTTTTAGCTCTATTTATTTGTTCTTCCGTCAATATGGATCGAACCATGGGGTCAACATAGATCCCAGCCAACAGAATATTGTTGTCCAGTAAATGTTTTTCTCTACATAGCATGGCGTTTTTAATTCCACCAGCAAGAGTATTATTTAGAATCTTCGACAAACGAAAAATGACGTTTTTCCACTCTTTGAAAAATAAACCAGGAGTCAAATCTTCCGCTTGCATTACTTTTGTAGCGATATAAGGATGGCGAAGCACGAACTCAAGATCCTCCACTTCTTTCCATTGAATTTCAGTCATATTCACGTTCGGGCTGGCCATGCCATGTCCTCGAGATAAAATTTCAGTTCAAGAAGTCGCTGTATCATTAAGTATGTACTACCCCATCTTGTAGCTTGATCCAAAATCGCTCCCTTTCCAGCTCTTCGTTTGATTATGGCATGTATTTTTGGTGTTCTGGCGGCTATTGCGACGTTTCGTACATTTTCACAAATTCTCGTTGCATGCACTTCTCTCAAGCCATCACGGATTGCCAATTGCAACGTATGTACTGCACATCGCATATGATGGATCTTAAAAAAATCAGAAGCGGCAGCACAAAGTGTATCATCTAAAATACTAGAGTAATCATCAATATCGTCTTCCGCCTCAATAGTACTTAATTTTTCGACAGTACTCAGCATATTACGAGCGTTGTCTGTCACAATTGATACAATTTGTTCAAGTTTAATATTAAACTCTTTCAGAACATCCATCACAAGCATTTTTAAATAATCGCTTGAGTGATCAGATTTAGTGTCTTTGATTGCCAATAAACGTGTTACTATTTTTTTATTATTATCAACGAATTGAACATTAATTCCCAAGTAATTTACCCGATGACGTGTACATGTGTCCATTTTTAAATAAACAAACTTTCCGTGTAAGAGATTTTTAAGTTCATTCTTCTGTTTTTTAGCGTTCTCTATTACTAAACTTCGTACACTGCTTCTTTCTTAAGATACTCCGACTTTACGAGCCATTTCCCCGTTTAATTTAATAAACGCTGGACTGGAGAAAAAAGTGATAGGCAAAGAATTTTTATATACCATTTCACTGATGCAGTCCTTAAATTTGTCGGCCGTCATAATTACGGTAACATTATCACTTTTAAAATACTTAGTTACTGGCACTTGATGATTTAAACTACTGTTGTCTTTCTCACAAATGATCTTATATAAGTTTGGGTGATGGCGTTGAATGTGACGCTTCATATTCGATACCCTACTGGGCGCACTAGATACTTTCCCACCGAAAGCACTGATTTTTACACCACAGATTTGTTTTTCAGGGTCATCCTCAGCTTGACATACAAAAAATTTATCGTCCTCAGTCATCTTAAAATATTTATAAACCGTAGATTTTTTCTTAGATCCCTGATACATCTTGAATAAGAGGGGATTGTTCAATTTTTATTTACACTAAAAAAAATTAACCTATTATATATGATAATTTAAATAAAAAATTAAATATGTTATTACAAAGGGAACGTACATCTGATCCCTGCTATTACAAAAATTAATAGAGAAATGGAGAGAATTTTGTTTCTGTAACGCAATGATATCAACACGTGGACGTGACCAATGCAGAACGATGACTGGCAAAAAAATGCGCGCAACTTGCACTAGATACTTTCCCACCGAAAGCACTGATTTTTACACCACAGATTTGTTTTTCAGGGTCATCCTCAGCTTGACATACAAAAAATTTATCGTCCTCAGTCATCTTAAAATATTTATAAACCGTAGATTTTTTCTTAGATCCCTGATACATCTTGAATAAGGGGGGATTGTTCAATTTTTATTTACACTAAAAAAAATTAACCTATTATATATGATTATTTAAATAAAAAATTAAATATGTTATTACAAAGGGAACGTACATCTGATCCCTGCTATTACAAAAATTAATAGAGAAATGGAGAGAATTTTGTTTCTGTAACGCAATGATATCAACACGTGGACGTGACCAATGCAGAACGATGACTGGCAAAAAAATGCGCGCAAATTGCGTGCAAATAAAAGGAGAAACAAATGCTCCTTTTCTTTCGACGTGAGAAAGAAGGAGACAAACACATTTTTGTAGACTTTATGCATTAAATGGATCTCGGTGATTCACCATATCGGCGCGACTTGCGCCTGCAAGTTTAATATTCGCGCACAATACACATTCATTATAATAATTAAAAAAAAATGTTTTTTAAATTTTAACGAAAAAGTAGTCGGAGTCGCTCGTTTTTTACGACTCCGACTCCGATCCGACTCCGGCCCAAACACCGCGACTCCGACTCCGCGACTCCGACTCCGACTCCGACTCCACAGCCCTGGTAAAAACGCATTGAAGTTAATTATTATATAAAACGTCCAAAACCTCGTGAATTTGTGTGAACATTTCTTAGAAATATACTGAAGCTTCACACTTTTTACTCGAAAAACTGCCATTGATGACAGAGTTTACGAATATCTGTACAGAATCACTAGACAAATATTATTTGTTCTACATGTTTTCGTGTTTTTTATCCCTAACCTCTTATTTCGCGAAATTTAGATATTTTCATTTGAAGAACAAAAAACGAATTTCACGCACAGAATTGCTAGAATTATAATTAAGCAAGGCCTTACTATAATACAAACGCATTGAAGTTAATTATTATATAAAATGTCCAAAACCTCGTTATTTTGTATGATAATTTTTTAGTAATACATTGAAACTTCACACTTTTCACTCGAAAAACTGCCATTGACGACCCAGTTTACGAATATATATACAGAATCACGAGAGAAATATTATTTGTTCAACATGTTTTCGTGTTTTTCGTCCCTAACCTCTTATTTCGCGAAATTTCGATATTTTGCGTCAATAATTTCCAGTTTGAATCAAACTTTTTTTCTTTTGAAGAACAACGACCAATTCTGCGTACAAAAATGCTAGAAGTATAATTTAGCAAGGCCTACAATACAAATGCATTGAAATTAATTATTATATAAAAACGTCCAAAACCTCGTAATTTTGTATGATAATTTTTTAGTAATACATTGAAACTTCACACTTTTCACTCGAAAAACTGCCATTGACGACCAAGTTAACGAATCAAGGCCTTATTATAGTAAAAACGCATTGAAGTTAATTATTATATAAAACGTCCAAAACCTCGTGAATTTGTGTGAACATTTCTTAGAAATATACTGAAGCTTCACACTTTTTACTCGAAAAACTGCCATTGACGACAGAGTTTACGAATATCTGTACAGAATCACTAGACAAATATTATTTGTTCTACATGTTTTCGTGTTTTTTATCCCTAACCTCTTATTTCGCGAAATTTAGATATTTTCATTTGAAGAACAAAAAACGAATTCTACGTACAGAATTGCTAGAATTATAATTAAGCAAGGCCTTACTATAATACAAACGCATTGAAGTTAATTATTATATAAAACGTCCAAAACCTCGTAATTTTGTATGATAATTTTTTAGTAATACATTGAAACTTCACACTTTTCACTCGAAAAACTGCCATTGACGACCCAGTTTACGAATATATATACAGAATCACAATAGAAATATTATTTGTTCTACATGTTTTCGTGTTTTTCGTCCCTAACCTCTTATTTCGCGAAATTTCGATATTTTGCGGCAATAATTTCCAGTTTGAATGACTTTTTTACTTTTGACTTACAAAAAACTTCAACTGCGTACAGAAATTCTAGAATTGTAATGAATCAAGGCCTTAGTATAGTCAAAACGCATTAAAGTTATTAGGTGTACAAATAAGTTTCCGCCGTTTTTTATAAAAAAATGGGCATTTATTGTGAAAGAACGGAACCTCATGTTTTATTCGAAGTAGTACCCATCGCTTGCCACTACTTTTCCCCATCTTTCTGTCAGCATACGAATACCGCGTCAGTCATCATCATCATCTTTTGAAGCTATCCACGAATCGACTCAATTTTTGGTATCTTCATATGATGTGAAGTGCTGCTCAGACAGGCCATACGTCATCGATCAAAACAAGTGGTAATCAGAAGGAGCAATGTCTGTTGAATACAGCGGGTGGGGTAAAACTTCTCAATTGAGTGTTTCCAAATAGGTTTTGACCGGTGCCGCAACATGTGGACTAGCATTATCATGCAGGAGAATAATTTTGTCGTGTCTGGCGTAGTAGTGGGCGCGCTTTTCCTCGAGTGCTCGACTCAATCTCATCAATTATGTTCGGTAGACAGCCCCAGCAATGGTTTCATTCGGTTTGAGCAACTCATAATACACGACACCAAGCTGATCCCACCAAATACACGACAAGAGTTTTTTTCCATGAATATTTGGCTTAGCCGTAGATGTTGAAGCATGACCAGGGGATCCCCATGATTTCTTCCTTTTTGGATTATCATAATGGATGCATTTTTCATCACCAGTGACTATATGGTGCAGAAAACCCTTTCGTTTATGCCTGGCAAGCAGCATTTCACATGTGGAAAATTGGCATTCAAAGTTTCTCCGTGTCAGTTCATATGAATCCCAATTTCTTTGTTTTTGAATCATTCCCAATGATTTCAACCCATGTGAAATTGCTTGTTGAGTCACTCCTAATGTAAGTGCAAGTTCTTCTTGCGTTTGGCACGAATCTTGATCCAATAATACTTCCAATTCCGCGTCTTCGTACACTTTCGGCCTTCCGCTACGTTCTTTGTCTTCGATGTCAAATTCACCGTTCTTAAACTTTTGAAACCACTCACGACAACTTCTCTCACTTAAGGCAGCCTCACCATATGCTTCTACAAGCAATCGACGCGCCTCAGCTGCAGATTTCTTCAAATTGAAGAAGTAAATCAAAAGTTCCCGCAAATGACGCTTATTCGGCTCAAAACTTGACATTTTCGAACACAAAAAAATATGGTATACTGATAAAAATTCACTAATATTTCAAGGTCATGTGGTTGACAGATGTCCAACCTTACGATAATGACATTTTACATCTGACAATTTTAACCATAACTTACTGGTGGCGCCAACTTTTGTCAAACGGCGGTGACTTATTTGTACACCCAATAATTATTATATAAAACGTCCAAAACCTCGTGAATTTGTATAAACATTTCTTAGAAATATACTGAAGCTTCACACTTTTTAATCGAAAAACGGCCATTGAAGGCAGAGTTTACGAATATATGTACAGAATCACGAGAGAAATATTATTTGTTCTACATGTTTTCGTGTTTTTCGTCCCAAACCTCTTATTTCGCGAAATTTCGATATTTTGCGTCAATAATTTCCAGTTTGAATGAAACATTTTTTCTTTTGAAGAACAAAAACCAATTCTACGTACAAAAATGCTAGAATTATAACTACGCAAGACCTTACTATAATGCAAACGCATTGAAGTTGATTATTATATAAAACGTTCAAAACCTCGTAATTTTGTATATTTTTTTAGTAATACACTGAATTTTCACACTTTTCACTCGAAAAACTACCATTGACGACCAAGTTTACGAATATATATACAAAATCACGAGAGAAATATTATTTGTTCTACATGTTTTCGTGTTTTTCGACCCTACCCTCTTATTTCTTGAAATTTCGATATTTTGCGTCAATAATTTCCAGTTTGAATGAAATTTTTTTTCTTTTGAAGATCAAAAAACCAATTCTGCGTACAAAAATGCTAGAAGTATAATTTAGAAAGGCCTACAATACAAATGCATTGAAATTAATAATTATATAAAAACGTCCAAAACCTCGTAATTTTGTATGATAATTTTTTAGTAATACATTGAAACTTCACACTTTTCACTCGAAAAACTGCCATTGACGACCAAGTTAACGAATCAAGGCCTGAGTATAGTAAAAACGCATTGAAGTTAATTATTATATAAAACGTCCAAAACCTCGTGAATTTGTGTGAACATTTCTTAGAAATATACTGAAGCTTCACACTTTTCACTCGAAAAACTGCCATTGACGACCAGGTTTACGAATATATATACAAAATCACGAGAGAAATATTATTTTTTCTACATGTTTTCGTGTTTTTCGTCCTTACCCTCTTATTTCTCGAAATTTCGATATTTTGCGTCAATAATTTCCAGTTTGAATGAAATTTTTTGTCTTTTGAAGAACAAAAAACCAATTCTGCGTACAAAAATGTTAGAAGTATAATTTAGCAAGGCCTACAATACAAATGCATTGAAATTAATTATTATATAAAAACGTCCAAAACCTCGTAATTTTGTATGATAATTTTTTAGTAATACATTGAAACTTCACACTTTTCACTCGAAAAACTGCCATTGACGACCAAGTTAACGAATCAAGGCCTTAGTATAGTAAAAACGCATTGAAGTTAATTATTATATAAAACGTCCAAAACCTCGTGAATTTGTATGAACATTTCTTAGAAATATACTGAAGCTTCACACTTTTTACTCGAAAAACTGCCATTGACGACAGAGTTTACGAATATCTGTACAGAATCACTAGAGAAATATTATTTGTTCTACATGTTTTCGTGTTTTTTATCCCTAACCTCTTATTTCGCGAAATTTAGATATTTTCTTTTGAAGAACAAAAAACGAATTCTACGTACAGAAATGCTAGAATTATAATAAAGCAAGGCCTAACTATAATACAAACGCATTGAAGTTAATTATTATATAAAACGTCCAAAACCTCGTAATTTTGTATGATAATTTTTTAGTAATACATTGAAACTTCCCACTTTTCACTCGAAAAACTGCCATTGACGACCAAGTTAACGAATCAAGGCCTTAGTATAGTAAAAACGCATTGAAGTTAATTATTATATAAAACGTCCAAAACCTCGTAAATTTGTGTGAACATTTCTTAGAAATATACTGAAGCTTCACACTTTTCACTCGAAAAACTGCCATTGACGACCAAGTTTACGAATATATATACAAAATCACGAGAGAAATATTATTTGTTCTACATGTTTTCGTGTTTTTCGTCCTTACCCTCTTATTTCTCGAAATTTCGATATTTTGCGTCAATAATTTCCAGTTTGAATGAAATTTTTTGTCTTTTGAAGAACGAAACACCAATTCTGCGTACAAAAATGTTAGAAGTATAATTTAGCAAGGCCTACAATACAAATGCATTGAAATAAATTATTATATAAAAACGTCCAAAACCTCGTAATTTTGTATGATAATTTTTTAGTAATACATTGAAACTTCACACTTTTCACTCGAAAAACTGCCATTGACGACCAAGTTAACGAATCAAGGCCTTAGTATAGTAAAAACGCATTGAAGTTAATTATTATATAAAACGTCCAAAACCTCGTGAATTTGTATGAACATTTCTTGAAATATACTGAAGCTTCACACTTTTTACTCGAAAAACTGCCATTGACGACAGAGTTTACGAATATCTGTACAGAATCACTAGAGAAATATTATTTGTTCTACATGTTTTCGTGTTTTTCGTCCTTACCCTCTTATTTCTCGAAATTTCGATATTTTGCGTCAATAATTTCCATTTTGAATGAAATTTTTTGTCTTTTGAAGAACAAAAAACCAATTCTGCGTACAAAAATGCTAGAAGTATAATTTAGCAAGGCCTACAATACAAATGCATTGAAATTAATTATTATATAAAAACGTCCAAAACCTCGTAATTTTGTATGATAATTTTTTAGTAATACATTGAAACTTCACACTTTTCACTCGAAAAACTGCCATTGACGACCCAGTTTACGAATATATATACAGAATCACGAGAGAAATATTATTTGTTCAACATGTTTTCGTGTTTTTCGTCCCTAACCTCTTATTTCGCGAAATTTCGATATTTTGCGTCAATAATTTTCAGTTTGAATGAAACTTTTTTTCTTTTGAAGAACAAAAACCAATTCTGCGTACAAAAATGCTAGAAGTATAATTTAGCAAGGCCTACAATACAAATGCATTGAAATTAATTATTATATAAAAACGTCCAAAACCTCGTGAATTTGTATGAACATTTCTTAGAAATATACTGAAGCTTCACACTTTTTACTCGAAAAACTGCCATTGACGACAGGGTTTACGAATATCTGTACAGAATCACTAGAGAAATATTATTTGTTCTACATGTTTTCGTGTTTTTTATCCCTAACCTCTTATTTCGCGAAATTTAGATATTTTCTTTTGAAGAACAAAAAACGAATTCTACGTACAGAAATGCTAGAATTATAATAAAGCAAGGCCTCACTATAATACAAACGCATTGAAGTTAATTATTATATAAAACGTCCAAAACCTCGTAATTTTGTATGATAATTTTTTAGTAATACATTGAAACTTCACACTTTTTACTCGAAAAACTGCCATTGACGACAGAGTTTACAATTATCTGTACAGAATCACTAGACAAATATAATTTGTTCTACATGTTTTCGTGTTTTTTATCCCTAACCTCTTATTTCGCGAAATTTAGATATTTTCTTTTGAAGAACAAAAAACGAATTCTACGTACAGAAATGCTAGAATTATAATAAAGCAAGGCCTAACTATAATACAAACGCATTGAAGTTAATTATTATATAAAACGTCCAAAACCTCGTAATTTTGTATGATAATTTTTTAGTAATACATTGAAGCTTCACACTTTTTACTCGAAAAACTGCCATTGACGACAGAGTTTACGAATATCTGTACAGAATCACTAGAGAAATATTATTTGTTCTACATGTTTTCGTGTTTTTTATCCCTAACCTCTTATTTCGCGAAATTTAGATATTTTCTTTTGAAGAACAAAAAACGAATTCTACGTACAGAAATGCTAGAATTATAATAAAGCAAGGCCTAACTATAATACAAACGCATTGAAGTTAATTATTATATAAAACGTCCAAAACCTCGTAATTTTGTATGATAATTTT
Source organism: Odontocerum albicorne (assembly GCA_949825065.1). Lineage (NCBI taxonomy): Eukaryota > Metazoa > Arthropoda > Insecta > Trichoptera > Odontoceridae > Odontocerum > Odontocerum albicorne. The sequence goes on from CATKWJ010001136.1 coordinate 53,489, forward strand.
TTAGTAATACATTGAAACTTCCCACTTTTCACTCGAAAAACTGCCATTGACGACCAAGTTAACGAATCAAGGCCTAAGTATAGTAAAAACGCATTGAAGTTAATTATTATATAAAACGTCCAAAACCTCGTAAATTTGTGTGAACATTTCTTAGAAATATACTGAAGCTTCACACTTTTCACTCGAAAAACTGCCATTGACGACCAAGTTTACGAATATATATACAAAATCACGAGAGAAATATTATTTGTTCTACATGTTTTCGTGTTTTTCGTCCTTACCCTCTTATTTCTCGAAATTTCGATATTTTGCGTCAATAATTTCCAGTTTGAATAAAATTTTTTGTCTTTTGAAGAACAAAACACCAATTCTGCGTACAAAAATGTTAGAAGTATAATTTAGCAAGGCCTACAATACAAATGCATTGAAATTAATTATTATATAAAAACGTCCAAAACCTCGTAATTTTGTATGATAATTTTTTAGTAATACATTGAAACTTCACACTTTTCACTCGAAAAACTGCCATTGACGACCAAGTTAACGAATCAAGGCCTTAGTATAGTAAAAACGCATTGAAGTTAATTATTATATAAAACGTCCAAAACCTCGTGAATTTGTATGAACATTTCTTAGAAATATACTGAAGCTTCACACTTTTTACTCGAAAAACTGCCATTGACGACAGAGTTTACGAATATCTGTGCAGAATCACTAGAGAAATATTATTTGTTCTACATGTTTTCGTGTTTTTCGTCCTTACCCTCTTATTTCTCGAAATTTCGATATTTTGCGTCAATAATTTCCATTTTGAATGAAATTTTTTGTCTTTTGAAGAACAAAAAACCAATTCTGCGTACAAAAATGCTAGAAGTATAATTTAGCAAGGCCTACAATACAAATGCATTGAAATTAATAATTATATAAAAACGTCCAAAACCTCGTAATTTTGTATGATAATTTTTTAGTAATACATTGAAACTTCACACTTTTCACTCGAAAAACTGCCATTGACGACCCAGTTTACGAATATATATACAGAATCACGAGAGAAATATTATTTGTTCAACATGTTTTCGTGTTTTTCGTCCCTAACCTCTTATTTCGCGAAATTTCGATATTTTGCGTCAATAATTTTCAGTTTGAATGAAACTTTTTTTCTTTTGAAGAACAAAAACCAATTCTGCGTACAAAAATGCTAGAAGTATAATTTAGCAAGGCCTACAATACAAATGCATTGAAATTAATTATTATATAAAAACGTCCAAAACCTCGTGAATTTGTGTGAACATTTCTTAGAAATATACTGAAGCTTCACACTTTTTACTCGAAAAACTGCCATTGACGACAGGGTTTACGAATATCTGTACAGAATCACTAGAGAAATATTATTTGTTCTACATGTTTTCGTGTTTTTTATCCCTAACCTCTTATTTCGCGAAATTTAGATATTTTCTTTTGAAGAACAAAAAACGAATTCTACGTACAGAAATGCTAGAATTATAATAAAGCAAGGCCTAACTATAATACAAACGCATTGAAGTTAATTATTATATAAAACGTCCAAAACCTCGTAATTTTGTATGATAATTTTTTAGTAATACATTGAAACTTCACACTTTTTACTCGAAAAACTGCCATTGACGACAGAGTTTACAATTATCTGTACAGAATCACTAGACAAATATTATTTGTTCTACATGTTTTCGTGTTTTTTATCCCTAACCTCTTATTTCGCGAAATTTAGATATTTTCTTTTGAAGAACAAAAAACGAATTCTACGTACAGAAATGCTAGAATTATAATAAAGCAAGGCCTAACTATAATACAAACGCATTGAAGTTAATTATTATATAAAACGTCCAAAACCTCGTAATTTTGTATGATAATTTTTTAGTAATACATTGAAGCTTCACACTTTTTACTCGAAAAACTGCCATTGACGACAGAGTTTACGAATATCTGTACAGAATCACTAGAGAAATATTATTTGTTCTACATGTTTTCGTGTTTTTCGTCCTTACCCTCTTATTTCTCGAAATTTCGATATTTTGCGTCATTAATTTCCAGTTTGAATGAAATTTTTTGGCTTTTGAAGAACAAAAAACCAATTCTGCGTACAAAAATGTTAGAAGTATAATTGAGCAAGGCCTACAATACAAATGCATTGAAATTAATTATTATATAAAAACGTCCAAAACCTCGTAATTTTGTATGATAATTTTTTAGTAATACATTGAAACTTCACACTTTTCACTCGAAAAACTGCCATTGACGACCAAATTAACGAATCAAGGCCTTAGTATAGTAAAAACGCATTGAAGTTAATTATTATATAAAACGTCCAAAACCTCGTGAATTTGTATGAACATTTCTTAGAAATATACTGAAGCTTCACACTTTTTACTCGAAAAACTGCCAGTGACGACAGGGTTTACGAATATCTGTACAGAATCACAAGAGAAATATTATTTGTTCTACATGTTTTCGTGTTTTTTATCCCTAACCTCTTATTTCGCGAAATTTAGATATTTTCTTTTGAAGAACAAAAAACGAATTCTACGTACAGAAATGCTAGAATTATAATAAAGCAAGGCCTTACTATAATACAAACGCATTGAAGTTAATTATTATATAAAACGTCCAAAACCTCGTAATTTTGTATGATAATTTTTTAGTAATACATTGAAGCTTCACACTTTTTACTCGAAAAACTGCCATTGACGACAGAGTTTACGAATATCTGTACAGAATCACTAGACAAATATTATTTGTTCTACATGTTTTCGTGTTTTTTATCCCTAACCTCTTATTTCGCGAAATTTAGATATTTTCATTTGAAGAACAAAAAACGAATTTCACGTACAGAATTGCTAGAATTATAATTAAGCAAGGCCTTACTATTAATGCATTGAAGTTAATTATTATATTAAACGTCCAAAACCTCGTTATTTTGTATGATACAAACGCATTGAAGTTAATTATTATATAAAACGTCCAAAACCTCGTTATTTTGTATGATAATTTTTTAGTAATACATTGAAACTTCACACTTTTCACTCGAAAAACTGCCATTGACGACCCAGTTTACGAATATATATACAGAATCACGAGAGAAATATTATTTGTTCAACATGTTTTCGTGTTTTTCGTCCCTAACCTCTTATTTCGCGAAATTTCGATATTTTGCGTCAATAATTTCCAGTTTGAATGAAACTTTTTTTCTTTTGAAGAACAAAAACCAATTCTGCGTACAAAAATGCTAGAAGTATAATTTAGCAAGGCCTACAATACAAATGCATTGAAATTAATTATTATATAAAAACGTCCAAAACCTCGTGAATTTGTATGAACATTTCTTAGAAATATACTGAAGCTTCACACTTTTTACTCGAAAAACTGCCATTGACGACAGAGTTTACGAATATCTGTACAGAATCACTAGAGAAATATTATTTGTTCTACATGTTTTCGTGTTTTTTATCCCTAACCTCTTATTTCGCGAAATTTAGATATTTTCTTTTGAAGAACAAAAAACGAATTCTACGTACAGAAATGCTAGAATTATAATAAAGCAAGGCCTAACTATAATACAAACGCATTGAAGTTAATTATTATATAAAACGTCCAAAACCTCGTAATTTTGTATGATAATTTTTTAGTAATACATTGAAACTTCACACTTTTTACTCGAAAAACTGCCATTGACGACAGAGTTTACAATTATCTGTACAGAATCACTAGACAAATATTATTTGTTCTACATGTTTTCGTGTTTTTTATCCCTAACCTCTTATTTCGCGAAATTTAGATATTTTCTTTTGAAGAACAAAAAACGAATTCTACGTACAGAAATGCTAGAATTATAATAAAGCAAGGCCTAACTATAATACAAACGCATTGAAGTTAATTATTATATAAAACGTCCAAAACCTCGTAATTTTGTATGATAATTTTTTAGTAATACATTGAAGCTTCACACTTTTTACTCGAAAAACTGCCATTGACGACAGAGTTTACGAATATCTGTACAGAATCACTAGAGAAATATTATTTGTTCTACATGTTTTCGTGTTTTTTATCCCTAACCTCTTATTTCGCGAAATTTAGATATTTTCTTTTGAAGAACAAAAAACGAATTCTACGTACAGAAATGCTAGAATTATAATAAAGCAAGGCCTAACTATAATACAAACGCATTGAAGTTAATTATTATATAAAACGTCCAAAACCTCGTAATTTTGTATGATAATTTTTTAGTAATACATTGAAACTTCACACTTTTCACTCGAAAAACTGCCATTGACGACCAAGTTAACGAATCAAGGCCTTAGTATAGTAAAAACGCATTGAAGTTAATTATTATATAAAACGTCCAAAACCTCGTGAATTTGTGTGAACATTTCTTAGAAATATACTGAAGCTTCACACTTTTCACTCGAAAAACTGCCATTGACGACCAAGTTTACGAATATATATACAAAATCACGAGAGAAATATTATTTGTTCTACATGTTTTCGTGTTTTTCGTCCTTACCCTCTTATTTCTCGAAATTTCGATATTTTGCGTCATTAATTTCCAGTTTGAATGAAATTTTTTGTCTTTTGAAGAACAAAAAACCAATTCTGCGTACAAAAATGTTAGAAGTATAATTTAGCAAGGCCTACAATACAAATGCATTGAAATTAATTATTATATAAAAACGTCCAAAACCTCGTAATTTTGTATGATAATTTTTTAGTAATACATTGAAACTTCACACTTTTCACTCGAAAAACTGCCATTGACGACCAAGTTAACGAATCAAGGCCTTAGTATAGTAAAAACGCATTGAAGTTAATTATTATATAAAACGTCCAAAACCTCGTGAATTTGTATGAACATTTCTTAGAAATATACTGAAGCTTCACACTTTTTACTCGAAAAACTGCCATTGACGACAGAGTTTACGAATATCTGTACAGAATCACTAGAGAAATATTATTTGTTCTACATGTTTTCGTGTTTTTTATCCCTAACCTCTTATTTCGCGAAATTTAGATATTTTCTTTTGAAGAACAAAAAACGAATTCTACGTACAGAAATGCTAGAATTATAATAAAGCAAGGCCTAACTATAATACAAACGCATTGAAGTTAATTATTATATAAAACGTCCAAAACCTCGTAATTTTGTATGATAATTTTTTAGTAATACATTGAAACTTCCCACTTTTCACTCGAAAAACTGCCATTGACGACCAAGTTAACGAATCAAGGCCTTAGTATAGTAAAAACGCATTGAAGTTAATTATTATATAAAACGTCCAAAACCTCGTAAATTTGTGTGAACATTTCTTAGAAATATACTGAAGCTTCACACTTTTCACTCGAAAAACTGCCATTGACGACCAAGTTTACGAATATATATACAAAATCACGAGAGAAATATTATTTGTTCTACATGTTTTCGTGTTTTTCGTCCTTACCCTCTTATTTCTCGAAATTTCGATATTTTGCGTCAATAATTTCCAGTTTGAATGAAATTTTTTGTCTTTTGAAGAACAAAACACCAATTCTGCGTACAAAAATGTTAGAAGTATAATTTAGCAAGGCCTGCAATACAAATGCATTGAAATTAATTATTATATAAAAACGTCCAAAACCTCGTAATTTTGTATGATAATTTTTTAGTAATACATTGAAACTTCACACTTTTCACTCGAAAAACTGCCATTGACGACCAAGTTAACGAATCAAGGCCTTAGTATAGTAAAAACGCATTGAAGTTAATTATTATATAAAACGTCCAAAACCTCGTGAATTTGTATGAACATTTCTTAGAAATATACTGAAGCTTCACACTTTTTACTCGAAAAACTGCCATTGACGACAGAGTTTACGAATATCTGTACAGAATCACTAGAGAAATATTATTTGTTCTACATGTTTTCGTGTTTTTCGTCCTTACCCTCTTATTTCTCGAAATTTCGATATTTTGCGTCAATAATTTTCATTTTGAATGAAATTTTTTGTCTTTTGAAGAACAAAAAACCAATTCTGCGTACAAAAATGCTAGAAGTATAATTTAGCAAGGCCTACAATACAAATGCATTGAAATTAATAATTGTATAAAAACGTCCAAAACCTCGTAATTTTGTATGATAATTTTTTAGTAATACATTGAAACTTCACACTTTTCACTCGAAAAACTGCCATTGACGACCCAGTTTACGAATATATATACAGAATCACGAGAGAAATATTATTTGTTCAACATGTTTTCGTGTTTTTCGTCCCTAACCTCTTATTTCGCGAAATTTCGATATTTTGCGTCAATTATTTTCAGTTTGAATGAAACTTTTTTTCTTTTGAAGAACAAAAACCAATTCTGCGTACAAAAATGCTAGAAGTATAATTTAGCAAGGCCTACAATACAAATGCATTGAACTTAATTATTATATAAAAACGTCCAAAACCTCGTGAATTTGTATGAACATTTCTTAGAAATATACTGAAGCTTCACACTTTTTACTCGAAAAACTGCCATTGACGACAGGGTTAACGAATATCTGTACAGAATCACTAGAGAAATATTATTTGTTCTACATGTTTTCGTGTTTTTTATCCCTAACCTCTTATTTCGCGAAATTTAGATATTTTCTTTTGAAGAACAAAAAACGAATTCTACGTACAGAAATGCTAGAATTATAATAAAGCAAGGCCTTACTATAATACAAACGCATTGAAGTTAATTATTATATAAAACGTCCAAAACCTCGTAATTTTGTATGATAATTTTTTAGTAATACATTGAAACTTCACACTTTTTACTCGAAAAACTGCCATTGACGACAGAGTTTACAATTATCTGTACAGAATCACTAGACAAATATTATTTGTTCTACATGTTTTCGTGTTTTTTATCCCTAACCTCTTATTTCGCGAAATTTAGATATTTTCTTTTGAAGAACAAAAAACGAATTCTACGTACAGAAATGCTAGAATTATAATAAAGCAAGGCCTAACTATAATACAAACGCATTGAAGTTAATTATTATATAAAACGTCCAAAACCTCGTAATTTTGTATGATAATTTTTTAGTAATACATTGAAGCTTCACACTTTTTACTCGAAAAACTGCCATTGACGACAGAGTTTACGAATATCTGTACAGAATCACTAGAGAAATATTATTTGTTCTACATGTTTTCGTGTTTTTTATCCCTAACCTCTTATTTCGCGAAATTTAGATATTTTCTTTTGAAGAACAAAAAACGAATTCTACGTACAGAAATGCTAGAATTATAATAAAGCAAGGCCTAACTATAATACAAACGCATTGAAGTTAATTATTATATAAAACGTCCAAAACCTCGTAATTTTGTATGATAATTTTTTAGTAATACATTGAAACTTCCCACTTTTCACTCGAAAAACTGCCATTGACGACCAAGTTAACGAATCAAGGCCTTAGTATAGTAAAAACGCATTGAAGTTAATTATTATATAAAACGTCCAAAACCTCGTAAATTTGTGTGAACATTTCTTAGAAATATACTGAAGCTTCACACTTTTCACTCGAAAAACTGCCATTGACGACCAAGTTTACGAATATATATACAAAATCACGAGAGAAATATTATTTGTTCTACATGTTTTCGTGTTTTTCGTCCTTACCCTCTTATTTCTCGAAATTTCGATATTTTGCGTCAATAATTTCCAGTTTGAATGAAATTTTTTGTCTTTTGAAGAACAAAACACCAATTCTGCGTACAAAAATGTTAGAAGTATAATTTAGTAAGGCCTACAATACAAATGCATTGAAATTAATTATTATATAAAAACGTCCAAAACCTCGTAATTTTGTATGATAATTTTTTAGTAATACATTGAAACTTCACACTTTTCACTCGAAAAACTGCCATTGACGACCAAGTTAACGAATCAAGGCCTTAGTATAGTAAAAACGCATTGAAGTTAATTATTATATAAAACGTCCAAAACCTCGTGAATTTGTATGAACATTTCTTGAAATATACTGAAGCTTCACACTTTTTACTCGAAAAACTGCCATTGACGACAGAGTTTACGAATATCTGTACAGAATCACTAGAGAAATATTATTTGTTCTACATGTTTTCGTGTTTTTCGTCCTTACCCTCTTATTTCTCGAAATTTCGATATTTTGCGTCAATAATTTCCATTTTGAATGAAATTTTTTGTCTTTTGAAGAACAAAAAACCAATTCTGCGTACAAAAATGCTAGAAGTATAATTTAGCAAGGCCTACAATACAAATGAATTGAAATTAATTATTATATAAAAACGTCCAAAACCTCGTAATTTTGTATGATAATTTTTTAGTAATACATTGAAACTTCACACTTTTCACTCGAAAAACTGCCATTGACGACCCAGTTTACGAATATATATACAGAATCACGAGAGAAATATTATTTGTTCAACATGTTTTCGTGTTTTTCGTCCCTAACCTCTTATTTCGCGAAATTTCGATATTTTGCGTCAATAATTTTCAGTTTGAATGAAACTTTTTTTCTTTTGAAGAACAAAAACCAATTCTGCGTACAAAAATGCTAGAAGTATAATTTAGCAAGGCCTACAATACAAATGCATTGAAATTAATTATTATATAAAAACGTCCAAAACCTCGTGAATTTGTATGAACATTTCTTAGAAATATACTGAAGCTTCACACTTTTTACTCGAAAAACTGCCATTGACGACAGGGTTTACGAATATCTGTACAGAATCACTAGAGAAATATTATTTGTTCTACATGTTTTCGTGTTTTTTATCCCTAACCTCTTATTTCGCGAAATTTAGATATTTTCTTTTGAAGAACAAAAAACGAATTCTACGTACAGAAATGCTAGAATTATAATAAAGCAAGGCCTCACTATAATACAAACGCATTGAAGTTAATTATTATATAAAACGTCCAAAACCTCGTAATTTTGTATGATAATTTTTTAGTAATACATTGAAACTTCACACTTTTTACTCGAAAAACTGCCATTGACGACAGAGTTTACAATTATCTGTACAGAATCACTAGACAAATATAATTTGTTCTACATGTTTTCGTGTTTTTTATCCCTAACCTCTTATTTCGCGAAATTTAGATATTTTCTTTTGAAGAACAAAAAACGAATTCTACGTACAGAAATGCTAGAATTATAATAAAGCAAGGCCTAACTATAATACAAACGCATTGAAGTTAATTATTATATAAAACGTCCAAAACCTCGTAATTTTGTATGATAATTTTTTAGTAATACATTGAAGCTTCACACTTTTTACTCGAAAAACTGCCATTGACGACAGAGTTTACGAATATCTGTACAGAATCACTAGAGAAATATTATTTGTTCTACATGTTTTCGTGTTTTTTATCCCTAACCTCTTATTTCGCGAAATTTAGATATTTTCTTTTGAAGAACAAAAAACGAATTCTACGTACAGAAATGCTAGAATTATAATAAAGCAAGGCCTAACTATAATACAAACGCATTGAAGTTAATTATTATATAAAACGTCCAAAACCTCGTAATTTTGTATGATAATTTTTTAGTAATACATTGAAACTTCCCACTTTTCACTCGAAAAACTGCCATTGACGACCAAGTTAACGAATCAAGGCCTTAGTATAGTAAAAACGCATTGAAGTTAATTATTATATAAAACGTCCAAAACCTCGTAAATTTGTGTGAACATTTCTTAGAAATATACTGAAGCTTCACACTTTTCACTCGAAAAACTGCCATTGACGACCAAGTTTACGAATATATATACAAAATCACGAGAGAAATATTATTTGTTCTACATGTTTTCGTGTTTTTCGTCCTTACCCTCTTATTTCTCGAAATTTCGATATTTTGCGTCAATAATTTCCAGTTTGAATAAAATTTTTTGTCTTTTGAAGAACAAAACACCAATTCTGCGTACAAAAATGTTAGAAGTATAATTTAGCAAGGCCTACAATACAAATGCATTGAAATTAATTATTATATAAAAACGTCCAAAACCTCGTAATTTTGTATGATAATTTTTTAGTAATACATTGAAACTTCACACTTTTCACTCGAAAAACTGCCATTGACGACCAAGTTAACGAATCAAGGCCTTAGTATAGTAAAAACGCATTGAAGTTAATTATTATATAAAACGTCCAAAACCTCGTGAATTTGTATGAACATTTCTTAGAAATATACTGAAGCTTCACACTTTTTACTCGAAAAACTGCCATTGACGACAGAGTTTACGAATATCTGTGCAGAATCACTAGAGAAATATTATTTGTTCTACATGTTTTCGTGTTTTTCGTCCTTACCCTCTTATTTCTCGAAATTTCGATATTTTGCGTCAATAATTTCCATTTTGAATGAAATTTTTTGTCTTTTGAAGAACAAAAAACCAATTCTGCGTACAAAAATGCTAGAAGTATAATTTAGCAAGGCCTACAATACAAATGCATTGAAATTAATAATTATATAAAAACGTCCAAAACCTCGTAATTTTGTATGATAATTTTTTAGTAATACATTGAAACTTCACACTTTTCACTCGAAAAACTGCCATTGACGACCCAGTTTACGAATATATATACAGAATCACGAGAGAAATATTATTTGTTCAACATGTTTTCGTGTTTTTCGTCCCTAACCTCTTATTTCGCGAAATTTCGATATTTTGCGTCAATAATTTTCAGTTTGAATGAAACTTTTTTTCTTTTGAAGAACAAAAACCAATTCTGCGTACAAAAATGCTAGAAGTATAATTTAGCAAGGCCTACAATACAAATGCATTGAAATTAATTATTATATAAAAACGTCCAAAACCTCGTGAATTTGTGTGAACATTTCTTAGAAATATACTGAAGCTTCACACTTTTTACTCGAAAAACTGCCATTGACGACAGGGTTTACGAATATCTGTACAGAATCACTAGAGAAATATTATTTGTTCTACATGTTTTCGTGTTTTTTATCCCTAACCTCTTATTTCGCGAAATTTAGATATTTTCTTTTGAAGAACAAAAAACGAATTCTACGTACAGAAATGCTAGAATTATAATAAAGCAAGGCCTAACTATAATACAAACGCATTGAAGTTAATTATTATATAAAACGTCCAAAACCTCGTAATTTTGTATGATAATTTTTTAGTAATACATTGAAACTTCACACTTTTTACTCGAAAAACTGCCATTGACGACAGAGTTTACAATTATCTGTACAGAATCACTAGACAAATATTATTTGTTCTACATGTTTTCGTGTTTTTTATCCCTAACCTCTTATTTCGCGAAATTTAGATATTTTCTTTTGAAGAACAAAAAACGAATTCTACGTACAGAAATGCTAGAATTATAATAAAGCAAGGCCTAACTATAATACAAACGCATTGAAGTTAATTATTATATAAAACGTCCAAAACCTCGTAATTTTGTATGATAATTTTTTAGTAATACATTGAAGCTTCACACTTTTTACTCGAAAAACTGCCATTGACGACAGAGTTTACGAATATCTGTACAGAATCACTAGAGAAATATTATTTGTTCTACATGTTTTCGTGTTTTTCGTCCTTACCCTCTTATTTCTCGAAATTTCGATATTTTGCGTCATTAATTTCCAGTTTGAATGAAATTTTTTGGCTTTTGAAGAACAAAAAACCAATTCTGCGTACAAAAATGTTAGAAGTATAATTGAGCAAGGCCTACAATACAAATGCATTGAAATTAATTATTATATAAAAACGTCCAAAACCTCGTAATTTTGTATGATAATTTTTTAGTAATACATTGAAACTTCACACTTTTCACTCGAAAAACTGCCATTGACGACCAAGTTAACGAATCAAGGCCTTAGTATAGTAAAAACGCATTGAAGTTAATTATTATATAAAACGTCCAAAACCTCGTGAATTTGTATGAACATTTCTTAGAAATATACTGAAGCTTCACACTTTTTACTCGAAAAACTGCCAGTGACGACAGGGTTTACGAATATCTGTACAGAATCACAAGAGAAATATTATTTGTTCTACATGTTTTCGTGTTTTTTATCCCTAACCTCTTATTTCGCGAAATTTAGATATTTTCTTTTGAAGAACAAAAAACGAATTCTACGTACAGAAATGCTAGAATTATAATAAAGCAAGGCCTTACTATAATACAAACGCATTGAAGTTAATTATTATATAAAACGTCCAAAACCTCGTAATTTTGTATGATAATTTTTTAGTAATACATTGAAGCTTCACACTTTTTACTCGAAAAACTGCCATTGACGACAGAGTTTACGAATATCTGTACAGAATCACTAGACAAATATTATTTGTTCTACATGTTTTCGTGTTTTTTATCCCTAACCTCTTATTTCGCGAAATTTAGATATTTTCATTTGAAGAACAAAAAACGAATTTCACGTACAGAATTGCTAGAATTATAATTAAGCAAGGCCTTACTATTAATGCATTGAAGTTAATTATTATATTAAACGTCCAAAACCTCGTTATTTTGTATGATACAAACGCATTGAAGTTAATTATTATATAAAACGTCCAAAACCTCGTTATTTTGTATGATAATTTTTTAGTAATACATTGAAACTTCACACTTTTCACTCGAAAAACTGCCATTGACGACCCAGTTTACGAATATATATACAGAATCACGAGAGAAATATTATTTGTTCAACATGTTTTCGTGTTTTTCGTCCCTAACCTCTTATTTCGCGAAATTTCGATATTTTGCGTCAATAATTTCCAGTTTGAATGAAACTTTTTTTCTTTTGAAGAACAAAAACCAATTCTGCGTACAAAAATGCTAGAAGTATAATTTAGCAAGGCCTACAATACAAATGCATTGAAATTAATTATTATATAAAAACGTCCAAAACCTCGTGAATTTGTATGAACATTTCTTAGAAATATACTGAAGCTTCACACTTTTTACTCGAAAAACTGCCATTGACGACAGAGTTTACGAATATCTGTACAGAATCACTAGAGAAATATTATTTGTTCTACATGTTTTCGTGTTTTTTATCCCTAACCTCTTATTTCGCGAAATTTAGATATTTTCTTTTGAAGAACAAAAAACGAATTCTACGTACAGAAATGCTAGAATTATAATAAAGCAAGGCCTAACTATAATACAAACGCATTGAAGTTAATTATTATATAAAACGTCCAAAACCTCGTAATTTTGTATGATAATTTTTTAGTAATACATTGAAACTTCACACTTTTTACTCGAAAAACTGCCATTGACGACAGAGTTTACAATTATCTGTACAGAATCACTAGACAAATATTATTTGTTCTACATGTTTTCGTGTTTTTTATCCCTAACCTCTTATTTCGCGAAATTTAGATATTTTCTTTTGAAGAACAAAAAACGAATTCTACGTACAGAAATGCTAGAATTATAATAAAGCAAGGCCTAACTATAATACAAACGCATTGAAGTTAATTATTATATAAAACGTCCAAAACCTCGTAATTTTGTATGATAATTTTTTAGTAATACATTGAAGCTTCACACTTTTTACTCGAAAAACTGCCATTGACGACAGAGTTTACGAATATCTGTACAGAATCACTAGAGAAATATTATTTGTTCTACATGTTTTCGTGTTTTTTATCCCTAACCTCTTATTTCGCGAAATTTAGATATTTTCTTTTGAAGAACAAAAAACGAATTCTACGTACAGAAATGCTAGAATTATAATAAAGCAAGGCCTAACTATAATACAAACGCATTGAAGTTAATTATTATATAAAACGTCCAAAACCTCGTAATTTTGTATGATAATTTTTTAGTAATACATTGAAACTTCACACTTTTCACTCGAAAAACTGCCATTGACGACCAAGTTAACGAATCAAGGCCTTAGTATAGTAAAAACGCATTGAAGTTAATTATTATATAAAACGTCCAAAACCTCGTGAATTTGTGTGAACATTTCTTAGAAATATACTGAAGCTTCACACTTTTCACTCGAAAAACTGCCATTGACGACCAAGTTTACGAATATATATACAAAATCACGAGAGAAATATTATTTGTTCTACATGTTTTCGTGTTTTTCGTCCTTACCCTCTTATTTCTCGAAATTTCGATATTTTGCGTCATTAATTTCCAGTTTGAATGAAATTTTTTGTCTTTTGAAGAACAAAAAACCAATTCTGCGTACAAAAATGTTAGAAGTATAATTTAGCAAGGCCTACAATACAAATGCATTGAAATTAATTATTATATAAAAACGTCCAAAACCTCGTAATTTTGTATGATAATTTTTTAGTAATACATTGAAACTTCACACTTTTCACTCGAAAAACTGCCATTGACGACCAAGTTAACGAATCAAGGCCTTAGTATAGTAAAAACGCATTGAAGTTAATTATTATATAAAACGTCCAAAACCTCGTGAATTTGTATGAACATTTCTTAGAAATATACTGAAGCTTCACACTTTTTACTCGAAAAACTGCCATTGACGACAGAGTTTACGAATATCTGTACAGAATCACTAGAGAAATATTATTTGTTCTACATGTTTTCGTGTTTTTTATCCCTAACCTCTTATTTCGCGAAATTTAGATATTTTCTTTTGAAGAACAAAAAACGAATTCTACGTACAGAAATGCTAGAATTATAATAAAGCAAGGCCTAACTATAATACAAACGCATTGAAGTTAATTATTATATAAAACGTCCAAAACCTCGTAATTTTGTATGATAATTTTTTAGTAATACATTGAAACTTCCCACTTTTCACTCGAAAAACTGCCATTGACGACCAAGTTAACGAATCAAGGCCTTAGTATAGTAAAAACGCATTGAAGTTAATTATTATATAAAACGTCCAAAACCTCGTAAATTTGTGTGAACATTTCTTAGAAATATACTGAAGCTTCACACTTTTCACTCGAAAAACTGCCATTGACGACCAAGTTTACGAATATATATACAAAATCACGAGAGAAATATTATTTGTTCTACATGTTTTCGTGTTTTTCGTCCTTACCCTCTTATTTCTCGAAATTTCGATATTTTGCGTCAATAATTTCCAGTTTGAATGAAATTTTTTGTCTTTTGAAGAACAAAACACCAATTCTGCGTACAAAAATGTTAGAAGTATAATTTAGCAAGGCCTGCAATACAAATGCATTGAAATTAATTATTATATAAAAACGTCCAAAACCTCGTAATTTTGTATGATAATTTTTTAGTAATACATTGAAACTTCACACTTTTCACTCGAAAAACTGCCATTGACGACCAAGTTAACGAATCAAGGCCTTAGTATAGTAAAAACGCATTGAAGTTAATTATTATATAAAACGTCCAAAACCTCGTGAATTTGTATGAACATTTCTTAGAAATATACTGAAGCTTCACACTTTTTACTCGAAAAACTGCCATTGACGACAGAGTTTACGAATATCTGTACAGAATCACTAGAGAAATATTATTTGTTCTACATGTTTTCGTGTTTTTCGTCCTTACCCTCTTATTTCTCGAAATTTCGATATTTTGCGTCAATAATTTTCATTTTGAATGAAATTTTTTGTCTTTTGAAGAACAAAAAACCAATTCTGCGTACAAAAATGCTAGAAGTATAATTTAGCAAGGCCTACAATACAAATGCATTGAAATTAATAATTGTATAAAAACGTCCAAAACCTCGTAATTTTGTATGATAATTTTTTAGTAATACATTGAAACTTCACACTTTTCACTCGAAAAACTGCCATTGACGACCCAGTTTACGAATATATATACAGAATCACGAGAGAAATATTATTTGTTCAACATGTTTTCGTGTTTTTCGTCCCTAACCTCTTATTTCGCGAAATTTCGATATTTTGCGTCAATTATTTTCAGTTTGAATGAAACTTTTTTTCTTTTGAAGAACAAAAACCAATTCTGCGTACAAAAATGCTAGAAGTATAATTTAGCAAGGCCTACAATACAAATGCATTGAACTTAATTATTATATAAAAACGTCCAAAACCTCGTGAATTTGTATGAACATTTCTTAGAAATATACTGAAGCTTCACACTTTTTACTCGAAAAACTGCCATTGACGACAGGGTTAACGAATATCTGTACAGAATCACTAGAGAAATATTATTTGTTCTACATGTTTTCGTGTTTTTTATCCCTAACCTCTTATTTCGCGAAATTTAGATATTTTCTTTTGAAGAACAAAAAACGAATTCTACGTACAGAAATGCTAGAATTATAATAAAGCAAGGCCTTACTATAATACAAACGCATTGAAGTTAATTATTATATAAAACGTCCAAAACCTCGTAATTTTGTATGATAATTTTTTAGTAATACATTGAAACTTCACACTTTTTACTCGAAAAACTGCCATTGACGACAGAGTTTACAATTATCTGTACAGAATCACTAGACAAATATTATTTGTTCTACATGTTTTCGTGTTTTTTATCCCTAACCTCTTATTTCGCGAAATTTAGATATTTTCTTTTGAAGAACAAAAAACGAATTCTACGTACAGAAATGCTAGAATTATAATAAAGCAAGGCCTAACTATAATACAAACGCATTGAAGTTAATTATTATATAAAACGTCCAAAACCTCGTAATTTTGTATGATAATTTTTTAGTAATACATTGAAGCTTCACACTTTTTACTCGAAAAACTGCCATTGACGACAGAGTTTACGAATATCTGTACAGAATCACTAGAGAAATATTATTTGTTCTACATGTTTTCGTGTTTTTTATCCCTAACCTCTTATTTCGCGAAATTTAGATATTTTCTTTTGAAGAACAAAAAACGAATTCTACGTACAGAAATGCTAGAATTATAATAAAGCAAGGCCTAACTATAATACAAACGCATTGAAGTTAATTATTATATAAAACGTCCAAAACCTCGTAATTTTGTATGATAATTTTTTAGTAATACATTGAAACTTCCCACTTTTCACTCGAAAAACTGCCATTGACGACCAAGTTAACGAATCAAGGCCTTAGTATAGTAAAAACGCATTGAAGTTAATTATTATATAAAACGTCCAAAACCTCGTAAATTTGTGTGAACATTTCTTAGAAATATACTGAAGCTTCACACTTTTCACTCGAAAAACTGCCATTGACGACCAAGTTTACGAATATATATACAAAATCACGAGAGAAATATTATTTGTTCTACATGTTTTCGTGTTTTTCGTCCTTACCCTCTTATTTCTCGAAATTTCGATATTTTGCGTCAATAATTTCCAGTTTGAATGAAATTTTTTGTCTTTTGAAGAACAAAACACCAATTCTGCGTACAAAAATGTTAGAAGTATAATTTAGTAAGGCCTACAATACAAATGCATTGAAATTAATTATTATATAAAAACGTCCAAAACCTCGTAATTTTGTATGATAATTTTTTAGTAATACATTGAAACTTCACACTTTTCACTCGAAAAACTGCCATTGACGACCAAGTTAACGAATCAAGGCCTTAGTATAGTAAAAACGCATTGAAGTTAATTATTATATAAAACGTCCAAAACCTCGTGAATTTGTATGAACATTTCTTAGAAATATACTGAAGCTTCACACTTTTTACTCGAAAAACTGCCATTGACGACAGAGTTTACGAATATCTGTACAGAATCACTAGAGAAATATTATTTGTTCTACATGTTTTCGTGTTTTTCGTCCTTACCCTCTTATTTCTCGAAATTTCGATATTTTGCGTCATTAATTTCCAGTTTGAATGAAATTTTTTGTCTTTTGAAGAACAAAAAACCAATTCTGCGTACAAAAATGTTAGAAGTATAATTGAGCAAGGCCTACAATACAAATGCATTGAAATTAATTATTATATAAAAACGTCCAAAACCTCGTAATTTTGTATGATAATTTTTTAGTAATACATTGAAACTTCACACTTTTCACTCGAAAAACTGCCATTGACGACCAAGTTAACGAATCAAGGCCTTAGTATAGTAAAAACGCATTGAAGTTAATTATTATATAAAACGTCCAAAACCTCGTGAATTTGTATGAACATTTCTTAGAAATATACTGAAGCTTCACACTTTTTACTCGAAAAACTGCCAGTGACGACAGGGTTTACGAATATCTGTACAGAATCACTAGAGAAATATTATTTGTTCTACATGTTTTCGTGTTTTTTATCCCTAACCTCTTATTTCGCGAAATTTAGATATTTTCTTTTGAAGAACAAAAAAGGAATTCTACGTACAGAAATGCTAGAATTATAATAAAGCAAGGCCTTACTATAATACAAACGCATTGAAGTTAATTATTATATAAAACGTCCAAAACCTCGTAATTTTGTATGATAATTTTTTAGTAATACATTGAAGCTTCACACTTTTTACTCGAAAAACTGCCATTGACGACAGAGTTTACGAATATCTGTACAGAATCACTAGACAAATATTATTTGTTCTACATGTTTTCGTGTTTTTTATCCCTAACCTCTTATTTCGCGAAATTTAGATATTTTCATTTGAAGAACAAAAAACGAATTTCACGTACAGAATTGCTAGAATTATAATTAAGCAATGCCTTACTATAATGCATTGAAGTTAATTATTATATTAAACGTCCAAAACCTCGTTATTTTGTATGATACAAACGCATTGAAGTTAATTATTATATAAAACGTCCAAAACCTCGTTATTTTTGTTTGATAATTTTTTAGTAATACATTGAAACTTCACACTTTTCACTCGAAAAACTGCCATTGACGACCCAGTTTACGAATATATATACAGAATCACGAGAGAAATATTATTTGTTCAACATGTTTTCGTGTTTTTCGTCCCTAACCTCTTATTTCGCGAAATTTCGATATTTTGCGTCAATAATTTCCAGTTTGAATGAAACTTTTTTTCTTTTGAAGAACAAAAACCAATTCTGCGTACAAAAATGCTAGAAGTATAATTTAGCAAGGCCTACAATACAAATGCATTGAAATTAATTATTATATAAAAACGTCCAAAACCTCGTGAATTTGTATGAACATTTCTTAGAAATATACTGAAGCTTCACACTTTTTACTCGAAAAACTGCCATTGACGACAGGGTTTACGAATATCTGTACAGAATCACTAGAGAAATATTATTTGTTCTACATGTTTTCGTGTTTTTTATCCCTAACCTCTTATTTCGCGAAATTTAGAAATTTTCTTTTGAAGAACAAAAAACGAATTCTACGTACAGAAATGCTAGAATTATAATAAAGCAAGGCCTAACTATAATACAAACGCATTGAAGTTAATTATTATACAAAACGTCCAAAACCTCGTAATTTTGTATGATAATTTTTTAGTAATACATTGAAACTTCACACTTTTCACACGAAAAACTGCCATTGACGACCAAGTTAACGAATCAAGGCCTTAGTATAGTAAAAACGCATTGAAGTTAATTATTATATAAAACGTCCAAAACCTCGTGAATTTGTGTGAACATTTCTTAGAAATATACTGAAGCTTCACACTTTTCACTCGAAAAACTGCCATTGACGACCAAGTTTACGAATATATATACAAAATCACGAGAGAAATATTATTTGTTCTACATGTTTTCGTGTTTTTCGTCCTTACCCTCTTATTTCTCGAAATTTCGATATTTTGCGTCATTAATTTCCAGTTTGAATGAAATTTGTTTCTTTTGAAGAACAAAAAACCAATTCTGCGTACAAAAATGTTAGAAGTATAATTTAGCAAGGCCTACAATACAAATGCATTGAAATTAATTATTATATAAAAACGTCCAAAACCTCGTAATTTTGTATGATAATTTTTTAGTAATACATTGAAACTTCACACTTTTCACTCGAAAAACTGCCATTGACGACCAAGTTAACGAATCAAGGCCTTAGTATAGTAAAAACGCATTGAAGTTAATTATTATATAAAAACGTCCAAAACCTCGTGAATTTGTATGAACATTTCTTAGAAATATACTGAAGCTTCACACTTTTTACTCGAAAAACTGCCATTGACGACAGGGTTTACGAATATCTGTACAGAATCACTAGAGAAATATTATTTGTTCTACATGTTTTCGTGTTTTTTATCCCTAACCTCTTATTTCGCGAAATTTAGATATTTTCTTTTGAAGAACAAAAAACGAATTCTACGTACAGAAATGCTAGAATTATAATAAAGCAAGGCCTAACTATAATACAAACGCATTGAAGTTAATTATTATATAAAACGTCCAAAACCTCGTAATTTTGTATGATAATTTTTTAGTAATACATTGAAGCTTCACACTTTTTACTCGAAAAACTGCCATTGACGACAGAGTTTACGAATATCTGTACAGAATCACTAGACAAATATTATTTGTTCTACATGTTTTCGTGTTTTTTATCCCTAACCTCTTATTTCGCGAAATTTAGATATTTTCATTTGAAGAACAAAAAACGAATTTCACGTACAGAATTGCTAGAATTATAATTAAGCAAGGCCTTACTATAATGCATTGAAGTTAATTATTATATTAAACGTCCAAAACCTCGTTATTTTGTATGATACAAACGCATTGAAGTTAATTATTATATAAAACGTCCAAAACCTCGTTATTTTGTATGATAATTTTTTAGTAATACATTGAAACTTCACACTTTTCACTCGAAAAACTGCCATTGACGACCCAGTTTACGAATATATATACAGAATCACGAGAGAAATATTATTTGTGCAACATGTTTTCGTGTTTTTCGTCCCTAACCTCTTATTTCGCGAAATTTCGATATTTTGCGTCAATAATTTTCAGTTTGAATGAAACTTTTTTTCTTTTGAAGAACAAAAACCAATTCTGCGTACAAAAATGCTAGAAGTATAATTTAGCAAGGCCTACAATACAAATGCATTGAAATTAATTATTATATAAAAACGTCCAAAACCTCGTGAATTTGTATGAACATTTCTTAGAAATATACTGAAGCTTCACACTTTTTACTCAAAAAACTGCCATTGACGACAGGGTTTACGAATATCTGTACAGAATCACTAGAGAAATATTATTTGTTCTACATGTTTTCGTGTTTTTTATCCCTTACCTCTTATTTCGCGAAATTTAGATATTTTCTTTTGAAGAACAAAAAACGAATTCTACGTACAGAAATGCTAGAATTATAATAAAGCAAGGCCTAACTATAATACAAACGCATTGAAGTTAATTATTATATAAAACGTCCAAAACCTCGTAATTTTGTATGATAATTTTTTAGTAATACATTGAAACTTCACACTTTTTACTCGAAAAACTGCCATTGACGACAGAGTTTACGAATATCTGTACAGAATCACTAGACAAATATTATTTGTTCTACATGTTTTCGTGTTTTTTATCCCTAACCTCTTATTTCGCGAAATTTAGATATTTTCTTTTGAAGAACAAAAAACGAATTCTACGTACAGAAATGCTAGAATTATAATAAAGCAAGGCCTAACTATAATACAAACGCATTGAAGTTAATTATTATATAAAACGTCCAAAACCTCGTAATTTTGTATGATAATTTTTTAGTAATGCATTGAAGCTTCACACTTTTTACTCGAAAAACTGCCATTGACGACAGAGTTTACGAATATCTGTACAGAATCACTAGAGAAATATTATTTGTTCTATATGTTTTCGTGTTTTTTATCCCTAACCTCTTATTTCGCGAAATTTAGATATTTTCTTTTGAAGAACAAAAAAGGAATTCTACGTACAGAAATGCTAGAATTATAATAAAGCAAGGCCTAACTATAATACAAACGCATTGAAGTTAATTATAATATAAAACGTCCAAAACCTCGTAATTTTGTATGATAATTTTTTAGTAATACATTGAAACTTCACACTTTTCACTCGAAAATCTGCCATTGACGACCAAGTTAACAAATCAAGGCCTTAGTATAGTAAAAACGCATTGAAGTTAATTATTATATAAAACGTCCAAAACCTCGTGAATTTGTGTGAACATTTCTTAGAAATATACTGAAGCTTCACACTTTTCACTCGAAAAACTGCCATTGACGACCAAGTTTACGAATATATATACAAAATCACGAGAGAAATATTATTTGTTCTACATGTTTTCGTGTTTTTCGTCCTTACCCTCTTATTTCTCGAAATTTCGATATTTTGCGTCATTAATTTCCAGTTTGAATGAAATTTTTTGTCTTTTGAAGAACAAAAAACCAATTCTGCGTACAAAAATGTTAGAAGTATAATTTAGCAAGGCCTACAATACAAATGCATTGAAATTAATTATTATATAAAAACGTCCAAAACCTCGTAATTTTGTATGATAATTTTTTAGTAATACATTGAAACTTCACACTTTTCACTCGAAAAACTGCCATTGACGACCAAGTTAACGAATCAAGGCCTTAGTATAGTAAAAACGCATTGAAGTTAATTATTATATAAAACGTCCAAAACCTCGTGAATTTGTATGAACATTTCTTAGAAATATACTGAAGCTTCACACTTTTTACTCGAAAAACTGCCATTGACGACAGAGTTTACGAATATCTGTACAGAATCACTAGACAAATATTATTTGTTCTACATGTTTTCGTGTTTTTTATCCCTAACCTCTTATTTCGCGAAATTTAGATATTTTCATTTGAAGAACAAAAAACGAATTTCACGTACAGAATTGCTAGAATTATAATTAAGCAAGGCCTTACTATAATGCATTGAAGTTAATTATTATATTAAACGTCCAAAACCTCGTTATTTTGTATGATACAAACGCATTGAAGTTAATTATTATATAAAACGTCCAAAACCTCGTTATTTTGTATGATAATATTTTAGTAATACATTGAAACTTCACACTTTTCACTCGAAAAACTGCCATTGACGACCCAGTTTACGAATATATATACAGAATCACGAGAGAAATATTATTTGTTCAACATGTTTTCGTGTTTTTCGTCCCTAATCTCTTATTTCGCGAAATTTCTATATTTTGCGTCAATAATTTTCAGTTTGAATGAAACTTTTTTTCTTTTGAAGAACAAAAACCAATTCTGCGTACAAAAATGCTAGAAGTATAATTTAGCAAGGCCTACAATACAAATGCATTGAAATTAATTATTATATAAAAACGTCCAAAACCTCGTGAATTTGTATGAACATTTCTTAGAAATATACTGAAGCTTCACACTTTTTACTCGAAAAACTGCCATTGACGACAGGGTTTACGAATATCTGTACAGAATCACTAGAGAAATATTATTTGTTCTACATGTTTTCGTGTTTTTTATCCCTATCCTCTTATTTCGCGAAATTTAGATATTTTCTTTTGAAGAACAAAAAACGAATTCTACGTACAGAAATGCTAGAATTATAATAAAGCAAGGCCTAACTATAATACAAACGCATTGAAGTTAATTATTATATAAAACGTCCAAAACCTCGTAATTTTGTATGATAATTTTTTAGTAATACATTGAAGCTTCACACTTTTTACTCGAAAAACTGCCATTGACGACAGAGTTTACGAATATCTGTACAGAATCACTAGACAAATATTATTTGTTCTACATGTTTTCGTGTTTTTTATCCCTAACCTCTTATTTCGCGAAATTTAGATATTTTCATTTGAAGAACAAAAAACGAATTTCACGTACAGAATTGCTAGAATTATAATTAAGCAAGGCCTTACTATAATGCATTGAAGTTAATTATTATATTAAACGTCCAAAACCTCGTTATTTTGTATGATACAAACGCATTGAAGTTAATTATTATATAAAACGTCCAAAACCTCGTTATTTTGTATGATAATATTTTAGTAATACATTGAAACTTCACACTTTTCACTCGAAAAACTGCCATTGACGACCCAGTTTACGAATATATATACAGAATCGCGAGAGAAATATTATTTGTTCAACATGTTTTCGTGTTTTTCGTCCCTAATCTCTTATTTCGCGAAATTTCGATATTTTGCGTCAATAATTTTCAGTTTGAATGAAACTTTTTTTCTTTTGAAGAACAAAAACCAATTCTGCGTACAAAAATGCTAGAAGTATAATTTAGCAAGGCCTACAATACAAATGCATTGAAATTAATTATTATATAAAAACGTCCAAAACCTCGTAATTTTGTATGATAATTTTTTAGTAATACATTGAAACTTCACACTTTTCACTCGAAAAACTGCCATTGACGACCAAGTTAACGGATCAAGGCCTTATTATAGTAAAAACGCATTGAAGTTAATTATTATATAAAACGTCCAAAACCTCGTGAATTTGTGTGAACATTTCTTAGAAATATACTGAAGCTTCACACTTTTTACTCGAAAAACTGCCATTGACGACAGAGTTTACGAATATCTGTACAGAATCACTAGACAAATATTATTTGTTCTACATGTTTTCGTGTTTTTTATCCCTAACCTCTTATTTCGCGAAATTTAGATATTTTCATTTGAAGAACAAAAAACGAATTCTACGTACAGAATTGCTAGAATTATAATTAAGCAAGGCCTTACTATAATACAAACGCATTGAAGTTAATTATTATATAAAACGTCCAAAACCTCGTAATTTTGTATGATAATTTTTTAGTAATACATTGAAACTTCACACTTTTCACTCGAAAAACTGCCATTGACGACCCAGTTTACGAATATATATACAGAATCACGAGAGAAATATTATTTGTTCTACATGTTTTCGTGTTTTTCGTCCCTAACCTCTTATTTCGCGAAATTTCGATATTTTGCGGCAATAATTTCCAGTTTGAATGACTTTTTTACTTTTGACTTACAAAAAACTTCAACTGCGTACAGAAATTCTAGAATTGTAATGAATCAAGGCCTTAGTATAGTCAAAACGCATTAAAGTTAATTATTATATAAAACGTCCAAAACCTCGTGAATTTGTATAAACATTTCTTAGAAATATACTGAAGCTTCACACTTTTTAATCGAAAAACTGCCATTGAAGGCAGAGTTTACGAATATATGTACAGAATCACGAGAGAAATATTATTTTTTTCTACATGTGTTCGTGTTTTTCGTCCCAAACCTCTTATTTCGGGAAATTTCGATATTTTGCGTCAATAATTTCCAGTTTGAATGAAACTTTATTTATTTTGAAGAACAAAAACCAATTCTACGTACAAAAATGCTAGAATTATAACTAAGCAAGACCTTACTATAATGCAAACGCATTGAAGTTAATTATTATATAACACGTTCAAAACCTCGTAATTTTGTATATTTTTTTAGTAATACACTGAAACTTCACACTTTTCACTCGAAAAACTGCCATTGACGACCAAGTTTACGAATATATATACAAAATCACGAGAGAAATATTATTTGTTCTACATGTTTTCGTGTTTTTCGTCCCTACCCTCTTATTTCTCGAAATTTCGATATTTTGCGTCAATAATTTCCAGTTTGAATGAAATTTTTTTTCTTTTGAAGATCAAAAAACCAATTCTGCGTACAAAAATGCTAGAAGTATAATTTAGCAAGGCCTACAATACAAATGCATTGAAATTAATAATTATATAAAAACGTCCAAAACCTCGTAATTTTGTATGATAATTTTTTAGTAATACATTGAAACTTCACACTTTTCACTCGAAAAACTGCCATTGACGACCAAGTTAACGAATCAAGGCCTTAGTATAGTAAAAACGCATTGAAGTTAATTATTATATAAAACGTCCAAAACCTCGTGAATTTGTATGAACATTTCTTAGAAATATACTGAAGCTTCACACTTTTTACTCGAAAAACTGCGATTGACGACAGAGTTTACGAATATCTGTACAGAATCACTAGACAAATATTATTTGTTCTACATGTTTTCGTGTTTTTTATCCCTAACCTCTTATTTCGCGAAATTTAGATATTTTCATTTGAAGAACAAAAACGAATTCTACGTACACAATTGCTAGAATTATAATTAAGCAAGGCCTAACTATAATACTAACGCATTGAAGTTAATTATTATATAAAACGTCCAAAACCTCGTAATTTTGTATGATAATTTTTTAGTAATACATTGAAACTTCACACTTTTCACTCGAAAAACTGCCATTGACGACCCAGTTTACGAATATATATACAGAATCACGAGAGAAATATTATTTGTTCAACATGTTTTCGTGTTTTTCGTCCCTAACCTCTTATTTCGCGAAATTGCGATATTTTGCGGCAATAAATTCCAGTTTGAATGACTTTTTTTACTTTTGACTTACAAAAAACTTCAACTGCGTACAGAAATGCTAGAATTGTAATGAATCAAGGCCTTAGTATAGTCAAAACGCATTAAAGTTAATTATTATATAAAACGTCCAAAACCTCGTGAATTTGTATAAACATTTCTTAGAAATATACTGAAGCTTCACACTTTTTAATCGAAAAACTGCCATTGAAGGCAGAGTTTACGAACATATGTACAGAATCACGAGAGAAATATTATTTGTTCTACATGTTTTCGTGTTTTTCGTCCCAAACCTCTTTTTTCGCGAAATTTCGATATTTTGCGTCAATAATTTCCAGTTTGAATTAGTTTTTTTTCTTTTGAAGAACAAAAACCAATTCTACGTACAAAAATGTTAGAATTATAACTAAGCAAGACCTTACTATAATGCAAACGCATTGAAGTTAATTATTATATAAAACGTCCAAAACCTCGTAATTTTGTATGATTTTTTTTTAGTAATACACTGAAACTTCACACTTTTCACTCGAAAAACTGCCATTGACGACCAAGTTTACGAATATATATACAAAATCACGAGAGAAATATTATTTGTTCTACATGTTTTCGTGTTTTTCGTCCCTACCCTCTTATTTCTCGAAATTTCGATATTTTGCGTCAATAATTTCCAGTTTGAATGAAATTTTTTTTCTTTTGAAGAACAAAAAACCAATTCTGCGTACAAAAATGCTAGAAGTATAATTTAGCAAGGCCTACAATACAAATGCATTGAAATTAATTATTATATAAAAACGTCCAAAACCTCGTAATTTTGTATGATAATTTTTTAGTAATACATTGAAACTTCACACTTTTCACTCGAAAAACTGCCATTGACGACCAAGTTAACGAATCAAGGCCTTAGTATAGTAAAAACGCATTGAAGTTAATTATTATATAAAACGTCCAAAACCTCGTGAATTTTTATAAACATTTCTTAGAAATATACTGAAGCTTCACACTTTTTACTCGAAAAACTGCCGTTGACGGCAGAGTTTACGAATATATGTACAGAATCACGAGAGAAATATTATTTGTTTTACATGTTTTCGTGTTTTTCGTCCCTACCCTCTTATTTCGCGAAATTTCGATATTTTTTCGTCAATAATTTCTAGTTAGAATTAATTTTTATTTCTTTTGAAGAACAAAAAACCAATTCTACGTACAAAAATGCTAGAAGTATAATTTAGCAAGGCCTACAATACAAACGCATTGAAATTAATTATTATATAAAACGTCTAAAATCTAGTAAATTTGTATGAACCTTTCTTAATAATACACTGAAACTTCACACTTTTCACTCGAAAAACTGCCATTGACGACCAAGTTTACGAATATATATACAAAATCACGAGAGAAATATTATTTGTTCTACATGTTTTCGTGTTTTTCGTCCCTACCCTCTTATTTCTCGAAATTTCGATATTTTGCGTCAATAATTTCCAGTTTGAATGAAATTTTTTGTCTTTTTCACTTTTCACTCGAAAAACTGCCATTGACGACCAAGTTATCGAATATATGTACAGAATCACGAGAGAAATATAATTTGTTGTACATGTTTTCGTGTTTTTCGTCCCCAACATCTTATTTCGCGAAATTTCGATATTTTGCGTCAATTTTTTCCAGTTTGAGAGTTTTTTTTCTTTTGAATAACAGATAATTAATTCTCAGTACAGAAATGCTAAAATTCTAATGAATCAAGGCCTAACTATTGTACAAACTAACAAACTTTAGTCTTTTGAACATTTCTTTAGTACCTACATTATTTTAACAATAATACAAATATTTTTAAGCGAGATTGTGAGTTATTTGAACTAAACTAGAAAATTCATGTTAAATCTGCATAATCCGGATGCAAGACACATTTTTGGAAAATTTGTACATATTTTGTCTTATTATAAGGTTCAACCGTATAAAGAAAGACTTCTTCATGATTCTGTCGATTCTACTCACATTTGTTACCTCATTGCGTAGATTTATGTGAGATTTGCCATATCCTTGAGAAATTTTACATTTTTCATAACTTTGTCGTTGAAAGGTTCATTTATTGTTTAAAATGTGTACTTTTGGTAAAAAAAATTCCAATATTGTGAGAGTTAGAATCCAAAAGATTTGAAGGTTATTGTTGCAATTACAATTTTTCACTAGTATAGTATAAGAACAATTTGTTTCGTTGTCTATAGTAAAGTTTTCCACATTTAGGATTGACATTTCGCGTTTTAATATGCAAATGACTGGCACCATTGGTAAAATTGTGATGTGTTTTGTTTTATTCAACGGTAAAACTGTATAAAGATTGATATTGATCTGGATTTAGTCGATTTTGCCTAAATTTGTTATCAAATTGCGTACATTTTTGAGATAATCACCATAACCTGATTCGTAGATCCAAATCATTTTAAATTGCACGCATTTCTCTAATGTTATCACTACTATCTACGCCAATGATAAAAATTGAGTTTATGCAAAATTAATCACTAATATGTTACTATATTGTCACAATTTTAACTAATGTTGATATATTTGTGCGTGTAAATGTGTATTTTTTAACCAATTCAAACAAAGAAATTTTATATTCCGTTCAAATAAAACAGTCCCATACACGCATATTGCCCTGTACGAGTATTGTTTCTTTATGTCACAGATAGCGACCAAACGTTATTAGGTATACCTTAGCCATTAGCCATCATAACTTCAGTTTAGTTTACCAATATTTTCATACAACTGATGTCTTTTTTCTCAACTAACCAATCAAATTTAAGTGTTAATGTAACATTATAAAATTATCCAGAATATTAAATTTTTCGGGTGTTTAATCATTCATTCCAAGCTTAAACGATGTAATTTAATAAACTTTTCATACTTGTGACGATTAAAGATTAATTAAAATTAGAAAATGGGTGTGTTTCGTTAAAAAAATTCAAATTTCATAAAACTTCTTACCACACTGGTAGGCTTTCGTCAATGAACAAAAATTTATGTAAAGAAACACTTTATTCTAGATGTTTCTAATAAAACCCTCATTTCTGGTTAAAAATGCCCGTTTTGATGATTAAACGTAGCAAGTTCTCGTAAAAACCAACAAAAAATAATCATCAAACATTGTCTTTTGAAATTTTTTTTAGTTTAATCGTAATGATTTTAACAATAATTCAAATGTTTTTAAGCGAAATTGTGCATTATTTGGACAAAACTAGCAAATTCATGTAAAATATGCATAAACAGGACGTAAAAGACTCCTTTTTATAACAACTGTAGGTGTTGTTTCTCATTATAATGTTAAACCGTATAAAGTAAGTCTTTTTCTAGATTTTGTCGATTTTGCCCACATTTGTTCATCACATTGCGTAGACTAACGTGAAAATCACCACAACCTTTTGAGGTATACACTTATTTCAAATTTAGTCGTTAAAAGATACTTTTGGCAAAAACTCACTAACATTCTGAGAAAATATTCATTCCTTTTTTTTACAATTTACAATTCTTTACTTTAAAATTTACATTTTAATGCGATGTCGATAGTAAGATGTCCATAGTCCATGTTCAGGATTTACATTGTGTGTATTAAATATGCAAATTCATCAAATTCTTGTGTTAAAAATAACAGAAAATAGTCATGAAACAGTATCTTTTGGTCATTTGTTGCGTTTTTTTCTCAGTTATCACTGGACGCCGTATTAAATTAGACATTTTTCATGACTTTATCAATACCTGCCCCATTTTTTTGCTGAATGATTTTTTTTTTGTTTAAACTTTGTCAATCTTTTGAAAAATCAAATGTGTTCGCAAAAGATTCACTCTTGGCATAACTGGGCACTTTCTTCTTAATAATCTGTAAAACAGGATGACGTTAGACTTTTTAAATAATGCTTTTGTGGAAGCTTTATTTGCAGATAGGAATGGATGTTTTTTGCTTAAAAGTATAAATTTTTCCTTTTGCAAACTTCCATTAATTGTCACATTCTATGTACCATATATGCGAGTTCATTTAAAAAAATGTTTTTATCACAGTTAATTCTTTTATAGTTGAACACTACAAATTGTTGAAGATTAAATCGACTTTAGTTTTAATTCTATTCGGAAACAAACATTTTCTAGTTCGAAATTAGATAATTGTTTTCTTCAAGAAACCAAATCATTTTGAACTACACGTATTTAATTATTTGAACTTCCTTATTTTATCAACAATATCTAAATATATTAATAAAATTGAGTTTATACAAAATTTATGACTAATGTGTTACACCTTTGTCACAATTTTGTCTAATGAAGATAGACTTGTGCGTCAAATGTGCATTTTTTAACAAGTGCAAACAAGGAAATTTTATTTTCAGTTTAATCAAAACCGTCATTTATTGTCTTGTATATCGGTTCTTTATGTTACGATCAAACGATATTAAGTTTACTATTTAACATCAGTAAAGCAATATTTTCATACAAATTATGTATTATTTGGACAAACCACGCAAATTTACCTGAATTTTTTTTTTGAATTCTTTGAATTGAAAAAATTAAACTCGAGTTTCGAATTTTAAGCACCTTTACCCAGCACTTCGTCAAACAAACTATACATTAATTCGAATGCATAACCGTACTTTTTACTTAAGGATGTTTATTTATTTAACACTTTTTTGAAAAAAGGTATAATCAGCGGGCTCTAGCAATATCTGGCAACCAACCAGACAGGAGTTACAAACCTTGCATTAATTACTGATTGAAAGGTTAGAAAGTTTTTAGGTTACACATATATGTTAGAAGAAAAATTTGTAAAAACAAACCTTCATTATAAATTTAGAGTAGAAAATATATAAATGAAAATATTTGTTTTAGAAATACTTGAAAAAATATTTTTAATATTCACTTGACTTGTGAATATGAGGTAGGTATGAGGAAAAAACTATAATGAAATAGAGAAGAAGGAAAAGTATGGTATTATCATTGCAGAGATTTTTTTTATTGCTTTTTTAAGTATGTATGCCTTACTGCAGGTGCTAGCTGGTTTCAGCTAGAGACAGGCAATCCGTGATCGTAGAGACGCTAAAAATTTTCGGCGAGATATACGAGTATTGTACGCCTGTATCGGACGTGTGCCGTCACCCTTGTGTGTGTGTATGTGGTATAAGGGAAAAGACATTTATGTTTAGATCTGTATATATATAAAATTGATGTAAACCTGTATTTGTCTATTTCATCTGTGTATGAACATTTTATATGTATAACTGTCATGTAATTCTATGCTATTTTGTTATAATAATATGTAGAATGTTTATATGTAAAATGTATGTTTGTTTGACTCCGATCGCGTTCGCGACCGCACTGGAAATAAGTGACTTGCGAGGCGGGGCGATCGGAGTAGGTCGGGGCCCAGTCGGCGTAAGCAGGGCCCAAACCCCGAAAGTTGTTGTATTTCGCGGGCAATGGGCGCTTGTGACGGCCGACTGACCATTAATATAGAGGGCTTCCTGATTTTTGAAATATAATACTTCTCAGTAACAACCGACTATACCGCGTTTTACTTGAGACCCGCTACCCTACTTCGACTGCCTGAGAGGAATCTCTCCCTGCTCTTCTTCTTCTTCTTCTTCTTATACTGGATCTTCGCTACGGAATTCGCTACCTCGATTCTCTGAGCGCTACGCGGCAACCAACGTGCCTATTTACAGTCTTTGTACCCGTCCGGTACAACGCCACTGGCACAAAGAACTGTAACATAGGTAGATGGCTGCTGTGTAATGCTCGGAGAATTCGGCTCACGTTCAGAGGCGTAGATCGGTGAAAAGGTAGCAGGGTGGAGAGATTCCTCTTAGGCAGGTACTAGCTGGTTTCAAGTGAAAGGCGGTAGGTAGAGTGAACTGAGAATGATTTATTTTGGTTTTGGCCCTTCTTATGTGCGGCCGATCGCTCATCGCAAATGCCACAAATTTTGGGAGTTTTGCGCATGCAGAGGCCGGCCGGCCAACGATATGGGCTCGCGGTGGCCGCGCACAAGTCACATTTCCGTTGCGGTCGCAACACCGCACGGACCCCAACAAACATAAAATGATCACATATAAAAATCGCCAAAAATACCAAATAAATACACATACAAATATTATCCATCAAAACAAACCATTAATTTACATATCAAACAAGAAAACAATTAAGAACAAATACACAATTATTTTATGATGACGCATACGTCCGATACAAGTATGAAGGAGAAAGATGCACTAGTTCGGCTGTCCAAACCGAGTTCTATTATATATAAAGTTAATGATTTCCATGGCCTAGTTCATAAGACGGTTTACTTTCACCCAGGACTTCAGGATCGATTCCCAATGATACCCGAAAAAAATAAATATAAAAAGGAAACAGGTGTTGCGGGGATTAATGTTATTATTGAAATGACAAAGTAATTTATTGATAAATAATCTAATTACTAGTATTCACCTCATGAGGATGTGTTGAAGGATACCACAAAATTGAAAGTATATGTATAAAAATCTGCTTTTGAACAAATTCACAGTCAATTATTTTTTAAGTATTATTTTTTTAGTATTACATTTTAATGGTCAATAAAAATACGTATATTGAAATAAAATAAAAAATCAAAGTTATGCATTACATTTAAATTTTACTTTTATTTTGAAGAATCAGTCTGATTAATTTCTGTCTGAAAGGCAAAATAATCAAAACTCGAGAAGACCGGTGACTAATCTCATGACTTGCCACAGATACAGAGAAAGATACAAGGGGAGATGCGACTCCGTCGAGTTGACAAGTCAGATGAAGATTGAGCACGGCCTCAACTCCCCTTCTTTGAGATGAGGAATCAGATTTGAGGGCGCGCGGCCTCATTTTGTTACATGTTTTAATACAACTCAAATAAATTGCAAATCACTGGACAAACTCAATTATAGCGAATGTTTATTTTGGTATTTGTCAAGTTTACTTTTTTGTATTCAGCAATTACTTTGTTTGTTTCAACGATTAAGTAGTTATCATACTTCAATAAATTCCTTAATATTTATGTTTGACTATGACAAACTCAAATATAACGAATTTTTATTTCCCTGTTTATGTTTATTTATTTGTATTCAGCAATTACTTTGTTAGTTTCAACGATCTAGTAGTTATCGAACTTCAATAAATTCACAAACTCAAATATAACGAATTTTTATTTTGATATTTATATATATTTATTTGTATTCAAATTATTTATTTGTATTCAGCAATTATTAAATTGTTATTTATTAAGTCAAACACTGTGTAAACAGTGTTTGGACTAAACAATTTTCTATGTTTTTAAACCTCCATAGTGTTAATGCTTTAACTATAAATGATATAATTATTTAATTAGTTTGATGTCTTAATTAGTTTGATGGCAAATTTAAATAAATTTCTAAGTATAGAGCTGGATTCTCTCAAAATAAATCATAACATGTAGTTTATTTATTTATAAACAGCAAACATTTTGTTTGTTTTATGACCTAGTTGTTTGGAAATTCAAAATAAATTCCTAAATCTAAAGCTTGATTCTCTTAAAGAAAATTAGAATGAATATTTATTTTGTTTTTTATGTAATTTAATTATTTATATTCAACAAGTTTTTTTGTGTTTATTAAGGGAAACCCAGGCAGAAATTTAACGCCGTTTAAACCATATCTACGCAGAATGTTCTCTGTGGTATCTGTCCATACAAGCTCTAACTTGTTCAGGTCGGAAACTTTTCAACTATAGTATAAATATTAAATTCTTTATAAAATAAATTGTATAAGCCCACAAAAATTAATGTACGAGTATATCTAATATTGATGTTTTTATATGATATTCATTTTTATCGCACAAATATTGGACAAACCTAGAAAAAATTAATGTATCTCTAATATTGATTGATTTTTGTTTCAAGATAAAATACATTGTTTTTATTGCACAGATAAAACACATTGTTCAAAGCTGCAAAAATGGATGTATCTCTAAAATTGATATTTTTTTATTTGATATCCATTTTTATCGCACAGATAAAATACACTGTGCAAGCCTAGAAAAATGAATGTATCTCTAATATTGAGGTTTTTTTTTAGTTGGCACCCATTTTTACTGTACAATTTTCTATTCCATCCAAAACAATTTGAACAGATGTCTTCATTAATATTGCATCTGTCTTCCTTTTCATCTTGGAGTGCGTAGCCAGCGCTAGGCACGGGGTTCACTCGGAATCAGATTATGCAGTACATGCACCCAAATCGTCCCTGACTATGAATACATCATAACTCACTTACATTACTACGATCAAATAGAAAATAAAAGGGCGATGGAAGATCGAATCGAAGGGCTAAGCTATCGGAGGGATTTGAAAACATCGATTATTTGTAACTTGGAAGAGTGTCTATTCCCTCTGTATATTACTTATTCATAAGAATAATTTTAAATATAATTTCAATCCAGTATTGTTTTATTTGTTATTGTTGTATTTCATACTAACCAACATTCAATAGAGTCTGTTAAATGAAGATACATACGTCATTTGAAATATATTTTTTACTTTAGGTCATGGATTCCCAAAATACAGCCCGTGGGCTTAATTCAGCCCATTGAATTGATTTATCCGACCCGTGGATAATAATACTTCAACAATTTTATTGAAAACAAACTGTTTTTGAAGTAAAATTTAACAGCTTTATGTAAATGTTATATCGGAAGTTGATGGCGATGATGAAAAATTCGCACTTTCTTAAACATTTTCGTCAGGTTTCTTGTACAATATATTACAATGTAGTATTTCACGGAGATAATTTACAAGATGGAACGTCATAGTGACCTCATTCTTCCCTAATGCAAACAAAACTAGATTATTTGGGCCTTATGGACCCATAATATACTCATTTTGGTGAAAGAGATATCTTCATATTTTTTTCAATTGAGAGTGTAGGAGCAAAGGGTAAAAGTGGTCAGGTAACATATTACGAGTATATATTTTCAATTGAGAGTGTAGGAGCAAAGGGTACAAGTGGTCAGGTAACATATTACGAGTATATATTTTCAATTGAGAGTGTAGGAGCAAAGGGTACAAGTGGTCAGGTAACATATTACGAGTATATATTTTCAATTGAGAGTGTAGGAGCAAAGGGTACAAGTAGTCAGGTAACATATTACGAGTATATATATCAGATAAATAAAACTTAAACAACTTTTCTCGCGCTTCACTTATCTGCAAGGGCTAGGAGCGTGTCCAAAAATAAATTAAGGCAACGATGAAATATTTCGTTTTAGAAATCTCTAATGACTGACATGTACCATGTTTTATTTCTAACCTTATAATTGATGGATCCTGTTGATAAGACAGTTTGACTAAGGTTGCACTTTATGGACTAAAAAACAGGATAAGCGTCCATCACATAACAATAATAAAAAAGGTTCATTTTGTTTATCCTTAATGTACTTATATTTATGTATCCTTAAAATTGGTTACAATGTGTGAGTATATACAATATATGATATACGCGTATATACAATAAATAATTTATGTCCAATTTTCGATCTGGTCCACCTAGCATTTTCAAAATCTTAAAGAGGCCCTCCACGCAATAAATTTGAAAATGCCTGTTTTAGATGTATAAACATATGAAACAAACATTTTCTATGTTCAAATTTTTTAGTATTTTAGCTGGTTTGGTGGGTAACTAAGAGATTTTCCGTAACTGATTAAAATTTCGACTTACTTAAATATTTAGCATTTTATCTGGTTTGGTGGGTAACTAAGAAATTTGCCGTAACTGATTAAGATTTCGACTTACTTAAATATTTAGCGTTTTAGCTGGTTTGGTGGGTAACTAAGAGATTTGCCGTAACTGATTAAGATTTCGACTTACTTAAATATTTAGCATTTTAGCTGGTTTGGTGGGTAACTAAGAGATTTGCCGTAACTGATTAAGATTTCGGCTTACTTAAATATTTAGCAGTTTAGCTGGTTTGGTGGGTAACTAAGAGATTTGCCGTAACTGATTAAGATTTCGACTTACTTAAATATTTAGCATTTTAGCTGGTTTGGTGGGTAACTAAGAGATTTGCCGTAACTGATTAAGATTTCGACTTACTTAAATATTTAGCATTTTAGCTGGTTTGGTGGGTAACTAAGAGATTTGCCGTAACTGATTAAGATTTCGACTTACTTAAATATTTAGCATTTTAGCTGGTTTGGTGGTTAAGTAAGAGATTTGCCGTAACTGATTAAGATTTCGACTTACTTAAATATTTAGCATTTTAGCTGGTTTGGTGGGTATCTAAGAGATTTGCCGTAACTGATTAAGATTTCGACTTACTTAAATATTTAGCATTTTAGCTGGTTTGGTGGGTAACTAAGAGATTTGCCGTAACTGATTAAGATTTCGACTTACTTAAATATTTAGCGGTTTAGCTGGTTTGGTGGGTAACTAAGAGATTTGCCGTAACTGATTAAGATTTCGACTTACTTAAATAACTCGAAAAAAATAGTTTAGTTATTATAATTTCTTAGGTTCTCTTTTTTTACTTCTTTATTACAATAATTATGTTGCTTAACTAAGCAATAATTATGTTGCTTTACCAATCACATTACACATGATACATAAAAGCCAACAGCTAAGTATAGAGGATAAAGCGTCAGCTTTTCATATCTCCACACACGTCCTTCGCCTCTTCTATATCCATACATTTCATCAACTATAACCTTTTACATTTCTTTATTTCAACATACCATTCCCTTTATCCAACCATAATTTCCTTGGTTTTCTTTTAACACGCCTTCCCTCACAATTGCGCTGTATATTTGTTTCGTTGGTATTTATTCATTCATTCGTTCTACATACCCAAACCATCTTACAGTGATTTTTAAATTTTTTTTAATTAACCTGGCGAGTTTATTGCATTTTTCAACCAACCAGAAATATGTATTAATGGGCCTTAAATGAAAACCAGACTGGAATCCCATATAAAAAAAATCTGGGTTCCAGCGGGGATCGAACCCGCAACCTCCGGATCGGTAAATAAGATTTTCATCTTACTCAATAAATCATCCTTAAGTTCACATTCATCCCCAATCAATTCGTTCCATTTTTATCATTCGCTGCCACCCCGTGTATTATTTTCAGTGCACGCATTTCTATAGCAGTTATTCGGCTCCTACAGTATTTTTCCACGTCTACGTTTTTCTCTCAAACATTGAAGTTAATACTAAAAATACTGTTGTGAACATCTTAACAGATTTTGATACGGTCCGGTTCGAGTATATATGTTTAAGTAACCCATTGACTTAATTAGTTGTATTAGAGATAACCATAATATTATAAATACAGACACTATTTCAAACTGTTACCAAGTAATATATTTGTTTTTTATATGTTGTTTTAAAATAATGTTACGGCTTGAGTTTTATACAATAAAACAAACTATTACTGTAACTTATTTGATAATGAAGAGTGTTCACAAGCCAAGATAAATTTAATCTGCGCGCATTATCTAACTTTTCTGACCTTTATGGGCAGTTAAAAAATTAACTGTCACTCCGCGCCACCTCAACGTAAATAACCCATAACCTAAGATACATTATTTATCTCTTGTGAGAATTTTCTTTTCTTTTTTAGAAGTTTTATATTATACAATACTTTAGATAAAATAAACACGTGATGTTTTTTTAATTTTTTTGCATTAATGTATAATAAAAAAATACAATCATTTATTTATTTTTTGAAATCGTACGTTACTAATTTTTTTTCATATACCGACTAGTTTTATGATTTTTTTACATATACAGACTAGATTAAGATACACATCTATTCAAGGCACTATTTGAATACTTGAAAGATAAAAATGTGCAAGATGGGAAATGAAATTTTAAAAAAATTAAAAGTGACCTATTTTATTAAAAAGTTTGCATTTCTCTTACATTTTTTGCTGCCCACTAGTTTCAAGAAACCCCCGTGTCAAATATACGCAACATTTGTATACGTGATAGATAAAATATATACAGCATAATACCTCGACTAGGAATGATTCTCAAATGTCTGAAAAAATAGTGATAAAATTGTTATAGATTATTCCAGATTTAGAGGCGAAATTAATTCTACTTCAAAAGATGAAGAAACAGTTTTCTTTTCAATGTTTAAAGGTTTTCTCCAGAACTTAAATGTCTCGAAACTTGAAGATTATAAGTTATTGTAATTATATCATATAGAAAGGCATTAAAATACAAGTGATTCGTCTTGTATATAAACGTCTATAAACCAATAATATATTTAGATATATTATTTTGGCCTTTAGGAGAGTAAGTACCCTCTATACGAAGCTTTATAAATTGTCATTGTATTATTATTATGTTCAACAAACTGGTTTTTTTATCAAGAGATATCCTTCATTATTAATTTTTTATCTTGTTTAATTCGCTCTATTTTAGACTACTTCCGTAGCCCAGTTGTTATTATTTTTAATCAAACAATTGG
This sequence comes from Odontocerum albicorne, assembly GCA_949825065.1. Classification (NCBI taxonomy): domain Eukaryota; kingdom Metazoa; phylum Arthropoda; class Insecta; order Trichoptera; family Odontoceridae; genus Odontocerum; species Odontocerum albicorne. Next base: position 92,207 of record CATKWJ010001136.1, read on the forward strand.
CACTAATGTACGTAACTAGTATGGTTAGTTGGAAGAGGTTGCAGGAAGGCAGTACATTCACCATTTATATATTTTACAAAACAGTGTCCGAATAAATATAAATTAACTTTATATTTATATTTAATAATTACCTAATTATTCAAATTTTACATTGTCTGCTTCAATATATTATATGCTATCTTACAATATGTTTTTTTTTTTCTTCTTTTTATCAACAATCGAACAATAATTTTTTTTAAGAATTTAGTTTCCCGACGATCCCCAAAAAAATTATAAAAATAATCAATCATCCTTATAAAATCATGATTTTTTTCTTCATTTTACGGACGTTATTTAAACAATTGAACAATTATTTTTTAAGAATTTAGATTCCCGATTGTACCCAAAAAAAATAAGGTTCCAATCTAATGAAAAGGGTTCGTTAGGTAATAATTACAATATCACACGTACCGAGTACGTGAGGGAGAGTATTGTTGTCTCTTCACGTGCAGAAATGTTATCAACACGTGCAATGAGAACCGTGAATGCCGTGCCTAATCCAGTAGTTCTTAGCCCCAAGGCTCGATTTCTGGGACCGTAGACAATTTTGTATCTCAGCTACGCTCTTTAATATATCTCAATCACTAATTCGAATATGGTGAAGGGTACCATACGAAAGGAACAAAATAGTCTTTATTTTAAGACTTTCGACTTTCAACACATGTGGATTAGGAAACTCGATTCAGCCTGTTTTATAATATAATTTTCTTAATAAAATACAATAGTTTTGCACGAAACAGGGATTGTATATTTTGTATAGTATATTTCAGTCGTTGTCATCCAATTTACTTTTACAAACAGGAATCATGGAAAACAAATCGTATCACTTTATAAATCCTCAGGAAGCCCAGAGATAAATCCATGAGATGCTTTTCGCCCAGGGCGTAATGGATAAATTCTGTCTTCAAGATAAAATCTTCCTCTGCCATATCCTAAACCTTAGACACTTGAGCACGTTTTATTGATTGATTACTGGGAATATAGGGAGACACGCTTCATCCCCTGCTTGACAAGAAAAAAAAATCAGTGCATAAATAAAATAAAGTATTTTACTTGTTTATAAAAACATACTTATAATTAGATAAATACATAGTGAAACACGAATTAATCAAATTTAGAGAATTAGCCCCATAATATTTTGGTCAAAGAGTAATTCATAAAAATCAAATAAACTTTTCCATTACATTGTATTTAAAGCAACTAAATTTTTTGTAATGTTTGATGTTAACATATATTAAGATATTGTAATTTGTTTCATCAAACACTGTTTATTCAACTTTATCAAACACAGTTTTCTCTACTTTATATAAAATATTATTCATTCCACTTTATTAAATGTCAGTACGGCGAAAAGGGCAAAAGATAGGCAAAGGTATAGAAAGCACAAACTTAAAGATGTTATCATTCAAAATAGATTTCAACCAGTGCTGTAAGAAAAATGAATTTATTCCTAAATACTCGTACGTAAACATTTATAACTTTAAATGGATTAAACAGTGTTTGATTAAACAAATTACAATGTCTTTAAACCTCCACAATGTACGCTTTAACTATAAATAATATATATTCAAAGATATATGAATTGTTCGTTAACAAATAATTAAAACTTATGTGAATGACCTTCGTAAAAAATATTATTATTTACTGGATATATTTTAATTTAAAATTTAAATACTTATCACTTTTTTTCGTATGGTGGTAACCCACAATATTTTTGAATTATAAATTAATATTGAAGATAAAATATTATCTTCGACCCTAGTAAGCGAGCCTTCGGGTTTAGAGTCTCTGGAGTAGGGAGGGAACTCGCGATTCATCACTGAACATGTTTGCAACACAATTGCTCAGCGCGTACGAGTATTGTTACCAGACGAACTCTTTTACCAGACTGGTACCCTTTTTTTGGATATCGTCGGCAATCGAACCCGAAACCCGTGAGTGGAACTTAAGAATGTTATCACTAAGCTACGGAATTCATCAATACTCTTCACTACTGCAAACTGATGGTAGCGATCTCGATTGTAAATGTTATTTTTGTGATCAAATTCTTTGGTACCAGAGGGATCCAGAAGCTTTTTAAGTTGTATTGTATTACACTTTCATTATATACAGTACAGCCTGGCGGGTATATTACCATGTATTGTATTACACTTTCATTATATACAGTACAGCCTGGCGGGTATATTACCATGTGATATCTTCTAACTAACCAGAAAGGTGTTTAAATAAGCTTTGAGTGAAAACTAAGTTGAAACCTTTTTTAAAAGTATCATCGGGAATTTGACCCACAACCCTCAGACTGAAAAACAGACGTCTTAACAACTAGACCACATAGGTTATGGTTTCGAGTTCAACTTACTTCCCAATGTTGTATTAAGGTGCTTATCGTGTATTTTTCTAAATACTATATCATGAACCAGATGTGTTATACGAATATTTTCTTTGTGGTTCGACTTACCTTGGTAATTTGATTGGGGTTTACTACCAAACATGTTTTTTTTATATATATCCAGTTATGAGGAATTAAGCAATTTTCTGGCTGCTGCCACAATTCTTATACAATACAAATGACTTTGATATTTTTCATTTAATCAAAATGTCTTATAATTCTATTGCTTAGTTACGTTGATGTATGTTACTTCGATTCCAACGAGGAGATGTTGGATAAGTTGGAGAGACTCCAAAACGTTTACATCCGACTCATATTTAACCTAATGAATTATGCTCACGTGTCAAATTTTCGAAACAGACTTCC